>CAJVPQ010002147.1:0-14916 GCA_910591825.1 Funneliformis caledonium
CAATTGAGTTATCATCAAAACATTCTAACAATCTTTGGGTACAGCAGAGAAGCTGATGACGGAGATTATTTGTTGGTAATGGAATTTGCCAACGGAGGAGACCTACGACAATATTTAAAAGAGAAACACCAGAAACTCACTTGGCATGATAAAATGAGGTTGGCGATCGACGTAACAAATGGTCTACAGTGCATACACAGCCATGGCATCGTGCACACGTCCCTGGTAAATCATCATTCGGTTTTTTTTCGTTATATTCACCTGTTCGTGTGATTCACCTTTTCGTGTTTGATATCATAGCATCCACATAACGTGCTGGTTCATAATGGCAGAATGGTAATAGGTGACTTGGGACTTTCAAAAACGATGGATGCTTCAATACCAGAAAACATCGAAATTTTGCCCTACATTGAGCCAAATGTTCTAGCCAATCCGTCTTATCCACGTGACAAAAGATCAGACATATATAGTTTAGGATTATTAATGTATGAAATATCAAGCGAGAGAGCTCCTTTCTCTTCGTTTCGTCATAATTTTGAAGTGGCCAAAAAAATTTTATCGGGATCAAGAGACAAACCTATCCTAGGCACACCCATAGAGTACATCGATTTATATGAACAATGTTGGGACAATGATCCCATGGCAAGACCGACCGTCGACGGTGTATTGTCCATATTGGGCAGGATGAATTTGACTCCGGTGTACGATGAAGATTTTGAGATGACGACTTTCAATGGGAATTATTTAAAAGGCGTCGAGAGAAAGGATGTAAAAGTGAAATTTGAAAATTCAATTAGTATCGAAGTTCACCCGAACGAGGCCAATAATGTCGTTGCCACGTCATCGAAGAATCTTAATTCGGTCTCGAAAAAATCTGGTGGCGGAGTTGATAGCGGGTTCGGTGAGGGTGAGTTTTAAAAATCTTAAGCTTTTAGTCGATTACATTTTATTTGATAAAATCTTTTTTAATCGATTCGTTCGTTTGTTTTTTATAATCTTTAATAGAGGTACGAGGTTTTTTTTTTTGCTTCAAAATATTACTCTCTTTTAAATCTCGTAAAATATTAATATTTACTTTTTCATCATCATTTGCAGCAGATGGGAGAAGAATCGCGAATAAAGAAGGGTAAGGAGATTTATTAAATTGAAATTTCCACAATATGACGATTTAACCTTTTTTTTGTTGTTACATATTATTTAGAAAGGAAATGCAAATTATTTCCATGTCTCCCAAGATGTAGAATCACATTTGGAGTTTTCCTATGTTGGATGTGTGTGATCCTTATAATAGCTTGCATTATGCTGGGGTTTTTCTTGGTGAAAATGCTTGGAAACAAAAATCAATAATAATAATTATCATTTATGTTTTTAAGATTAGTTTTCATTATGTAATAATTTTTAATGCGATATATTTTCCTTTTTATGTAATTTATAATTTATGTTTTAAATTTGAATTCATGTTATTCAGAAATTCAATAAAAATTGTAATATAAGCTTTCTTTTATTTTTGAACTTTTTGTTCTCGGAGATTTTACAAGATTGACCGATTAACCGCAGTCACCAATGATTTTGCTCACATGACCAGAATTATTTTATTTTTTTTCTTTAAAAAAAAAAGGATACTGCGTCGGCAAGATACGAGGTAACACTTCGTTTCCTATTAAGTATTCGATTGCGTAGCCTAGTGGCTTACGGTCTCACGGTCTCAAATGATTATAAATTACAATGTACGGGACATCAATAATTCATTTATCTTTCGGTAGTGTCAGCGTTGTAATGGGGAAGAGGCTTCACGTCATATTTAAGTTAAACCTGTTTTTAGTTTAGTCAAAATGTCAAACTTGCCAAACCTGTTTCATATGTTACAAGAAATTGCTAACGGAGATTTCTTTGGATGAATCATCGATGAACACAAGAAAGGAAAATTGCAACATGGATACAACCGTTTGATTATATTAGCATATTGCCTTTATATGGCAGGAGGAATAAAGTTTTAGCTTTTTTTTTTATAATGAATTTATTCATTTTAAATTTATCCATCTCTAACGTTATCATCGGGATATTTTTATGTCTCACACCTAAACAAGTTTTTGAGCACGTTTTTTTATTTTATATTTGATCTCTTTCAAAAGTTAATTTTTAACTTATTGCATTCATTCCATTATAGGAATAAACTTTAAATTTTGGCGGGAAACTTTTTTTTTGTTTGTTTCAACCCTAACGCAAACCGTTTGATTTTTAAACAAGGATTCCCTTTTTTTTTTTTTTTTTTGACTCTAATATTTTGACAACATTTTGACATTTAGTGATACAACCTTTTTCTCCTCCCAAAAGACGTTAGCGTTGACTTTCGAAACGTTAATTATCAAATAATCAAGGTACAAGATTATCTAATAACGACCATTTCTCTCATTTAATGTGTGAGATTTTTGTAGCGATCAATAATCATCCGCATTTGATGGATGGTAGATAGTTCATACTTCAAAAAAGACAAAGGGTTGAAAATTTCGTTTCGACAATTCTACACACGCTATTCGATGATGATATCGTAATCGTTCATTGATTTACCGGCATGACATAAGTTTCTTGTGGGTGTGGCTTTGCTTGTTTTGCCTATTTCGTTGTCAAATTTACCTGACAAACGAATACTATTACTACAAGAATCCGTTGTTTAATAATAACGGTAAAGATGGGACCCTCCCCATACAAGGTTATTATATGTAAGCATGTTCGAGTCTTTGTTGTGGAGAAAGTCCTTGTTTAAAATGGGAAAATCGTCGTAATTGGAAACCGTCGGTTTGTTTCTGTAACACGATATATAAACCAAGGACGATTGCCTAACGAATCAACTCTGTTAAATTCATGTGATTTGTTTGATCTTCAAAAACCGTTCTTTATGGCAATTTCTCTTGTTCAGCGTCTGTGCATTTTTATTTTTTTTAATGAACACACGCTTCCTTTTTTCTTAAGTAATTGTTGTTGATCCGTTTAGGAAAACAAGATGATCCGTCCATATATTGGAGGATTTCGATTAATCAAAAGAAAAGAAAAAGAAAAAAAAAAAAGCGTTTGAACTCGAAACTAGATTATTTTATTTTTTCCATCATAGGTCTTTGTTTCCCATTTGACACCATGCATTAAAGTGAATATATATATTTATTAAACCTTTTATAGATTTTTGACTTTGGTATTAACCTAAAATATTTACAAGCCACAACTTTGTTCCCGGGGGTTATTATCAACTTTTACCGAAACGACGGTCATATACTGGTTGCATTTTAATTACTCCAAACAAACAACCACCACCACCACAACAACAAAAAAAAAATACAGCTCGACCAAACACATTCGATAATTCCGATTGTTGAATAAAGAAAGAAAAAATAAAATAAAAAAAAACCTTAAAGTTCTTGGTGTTTGTTTATTATCTTGATTTGGGTTCTTTTTTTTAATATAAATTCTAACCCTTCCTCATCCTGAATTTTTCAGGAAAAAAAAAAAAATCATCTCTTCCAAAAAAAGATTTCATTTTAAAAAAGATTTGAGAGAGGATAATATATTACTCTTAATATAAAAAAAAATTGAAATTGAAATAATAAAAGGATACGAAATAATAATAATAATAATAATAAAAACAAAAACAAAAAAAAAAAAAAACAAAAAAAAAATTAAAATACAAAATATCCCCAGCCCACCTCTCTCCCCCCCTTGAAAAATTGAAAAAGCAACATTTATTTTGATTTTTGATTTATTTTTTTTTTTCTTTTTAAATTATTTGCAACAATACATAATTATTTACAATTTAATATCAACAAAAATTAAAAAAAAAAATTAAACCAATTCAAGCGCACAATCATCATTTCACAACACCGCAACTTTAATTTTTTTTTTAAAAAAAAAATTTCCTTTCAACAAATACTTCTTTTTTTTTTTTTCCTAAAAAATATTTAAACGCCTTAATCTTTAAACACTTCCTATAATACAGGTAAAAAAAAAAATGACCATTCTATTACCGGACATTCTTCATGAAGTGTTTTTACATCTTACCGAAACAGATCCAATATCGGGAGAATATAGAACCGATGCATTAAATCATATATATCAATGTATTCTGGTTAACAGGGAATGGTGTAAAATCGCTATTCCTATTCTATGGAAACAGCCGTTTCATTTCGGGCTCGTAAAAAGTATGAGGGTAACTTCAATGTATTTAAAGTGCCTAAATGGCAATGCCAGAGATAATTTGATCGAAAATGGAATTGACATTGACAGATTAATTGAACGTGTAGAGGAATTAGACGAGGTAGACGAGGTAGAGGAGGAGGAGGAGGAGGATTACGATAGGCAACGACAAGGAAGCATGGCATTGAGTTTTATCACCAACTCATCTCACCCTCAATTTCAACCAATGTTCCCTTATCCCAAATATATACGTACATTAATGTACGAATCTCTATTGAGATCGGTGAGGGATTTATTATCGGATGAGGAGGCAGATGAGGAGGAAACCGATGATGAGAATGATAATATAAACGATCAAATAAAATTAATTATGAGAAGTTTGCTTCAACTTTCCATGCAACAAGGTGCAAGTTTATGCAGTTTGTGGATTTATCCCGGACTAAAGAATGATTATGACTTGTACCAAGTATTAGAAGAACCTGAATGCATGAATTTAGTCAAAAATGTAAAGCATTTGGAGATTCACGGCCCATGTAGGAGAGATGATTTATTTACACTTTTAGGACGAATTTGTCATCAAGTGGTAGGTGTACTGATAATTTTTTAAAAAAATAAACGACAAGTATATTAATTTTCTTCCGCACGCTATTCTCCTTCCCTTATAAATAAATCATTAGGAATCCTTATGTATAGATACGCTTTGGTCACGACACGCTTTTGAAAAGCACATTGAAAGAACGGGAGAATGTATAGCTTCCCTAATATCCTCGCAACGATCCCTTCGCTACTTTCGATTATCGGTATGTAAGGGCTACACAAGAATATTCTTTCCCGCACTTGCATCGCATACGTCCACACTTCGGCAGATATCGTTTGATCAGGTTGATTTTAAAGATTGTGGAGAATGGACTTCGATTTCAGAATGCAAAAATCTAGAACTGTTGGAAGTTACCCAATGCTCCAATTTAACAGCTGAAATGATCCGACCACTCATCAACGACAATACCGAAAACAACGGTTCAAGTTCACCCGACAAAACGAGAGGAAGATTTGGAGAGAACTTTGAAGTCAGGTATATAAGAATTCGTCCCTTTTGTAAAGAATTCGAGGATTTCGCTAATCGCTTTAATAGTAATAGACAACGCGATGTAGTATTACCTTTTCAATTGGATGAGGCAAGAAATAGATCTGGCAAATAATAATTAGAGTTGAGGGGATTTACCAAAAAAAAAAAAAAAAAGGATAAAAAATTCGTATAGAAATAATTTAAAACTTCAAATTAATAATTATTATTTTTTTAAAAAAAAAATGTTATTTAAGGAATATATATATATTTATTACAGTAATTTTCTTTCTTTTTTTTTTTTTTAAAAAAAAAAAAAAGAGGAGTAAAAAGAGATTAAGTGTATGATTTTTCACTAAGTTATTTGAATTTTTTTTTTTTTATGGTATTGTTTTAACAAAATAATTCTCTATGCTAAGATTCAATAATATATTATTATGAGGGGGAACAAAAAAAAAGTACAAAAACAAGAACAAAAAAAAAGAGGATGTTTCCCTATCTCTAAAAAAATTTTAATATTTCTTTTTTCCTTTATGAAACCCGTTTTTATTTTTTTAATAAAACTTTTTTTTTTCCACTTCATCTTTTTTGCTTACCAATACTTTCTCTTTCTTCTCTCTCTTTTCTCTACATTTCTATGTACTATTTACATAAAAAAAACCATTCATACATAATAGCGAGAAATGTCGTCAACCTATTCGACCAAATCTTTATATTCTGCCGAATTATTGTTTGATAGGTGGTTATTGATCAAGTAATCATTTTTCATACAAAACGAGTGCCCTCCATCTTAAAAAAGGCGCAAAAATAATGATGTACTACGCCACATTAATTAGAATCGCACGTATGAGGAAAAGGTAAACTAGGCGCCGTGTAAAATTGCCACATGCGGACATGACATCATGAGCACCATAATTATTGTATTTTCATATAAAAGTGTATATTTACTGTACAGTATAATTATTATAGAATATATATATTAATTAACAATAGATTTTCAAATAGATTTTATCCATAATTTACATATATTTTAGTAAATAGATATATAAATAATATAGATATAAATATAAATATAAATAAAATATAAATATATAAATATAACGAATAAATCATCATTCAATCCAAATTGTTGCCATTGTACAAATTTTATTGGTCAGCGGGAATGTCAACGTTATAAATTAACCTGTTGTTCTCCAGTGGTAAAAAATTCATTCCTTGAAGATTTTTTTTTTATTACATGAAATTAATAAACCCGTGCATGTGCATTTTAATTTTTTAACAAAACTTCCACCAGGGATAATGTAAAAAATCTGCGGTGAACTTTTTAATATAATAATACGGTGATTCGATATTGCACTCGATGTGAACATGATTTATTTTGTTATGAATTAAAGAATTCTAAAAGGCTATGAAATGCTGCTATCAATAAAAAAGTAATCTATCGAAAAATTAATTTACATATTTGTTTGTTTTTAACTTAAATATAATGATATGTATCATATTTTTGAGCGAAAATCGTATGTATATTACAATAGGCTCTTCCCATATCCAATTCTCTTGCTAAGCCGTTTGTAAATTCTTGATATTGACTTGCGCCAACGCCCCATAATGGTATAAGAATTGGTGCAATGGCTTTTACTATTAAAAGTAAATCGTCGGCCATTATTTTACCGGCTTTATCACCCCATTTGCCAAATGGGACCATTTTAACGTGATGTTTCAAATTCATTAATGATGTGCTTGTTGTTAACATTTCTTCCAAGCGTGGTGCTATTGTTACATCGATATTCTTTGTGCGCATTATTTGAATATCTGAATTTTCAAAAGAAAAAAGAATGACAATTAGAGAATGATTTCAAATTTTTTTTTTATTTTTTGATAAACGAGTCATAATCATATTCCAAAAACTTACAAGCTTCTACCATTCGTTTTGTGGTATGTCCGAGACGTACTCCTGGAATTTCAAATTCTAAACATTCGACGAATCCACCCGGTTTACAAACTCTTTCCAATTCTTTTAAAGCTTTTTGCCAATCATCATCACTTAAGGCGTTGACCATATTTCTCATCACAACAAAGTCAAAAGTATTATCGGCGAAGGGAAGTCCTTGATTTATATCAGCTTCTTCAAATTCCACGTTATTTGGTTTAATCTCTTTGGGATACATGGGTGATATATCAATTCCGGTAAAATGAGTGTCTGGGTAATCAAAGGCCATCTCTAATATCCAAGTTCCAGGTCCACATCCAACATCTAAAACTCTTGCGCCAGGGGTCCTTAGAATATTATGTACAGGAGCGCAAAAGTTTCCTTGCCATATGTATCTTTGCAAGTAATGTTGCATATGTAACCTATCAATCTCTTCATCATCGTTTGGTAAGGTGTATTTTGTATTTTCATTGAATCTTCGACCGTCAATATATCGAAATGATGATGTAGAATCCGATGAACTTGCTGTTGCTGTCGATGTAGCCGATATCGTTGAAGGTTGTCTATGTGGTTGAACTTTTCTTCGTTTCTTACCACCCAAACTTAATCTCGGTGAATGATCACTTATGATATTACCCATGGCGTGTGAAGTTTATTTTAATTTATTTTATTTCGTGAAGGAAGAATTTGAGTAAAATGAAAAAAAAAAAAAAAAAAAATCACAAATTGGTTTTTGAAAGTTTAGAAAAGTTTTTTGCATACGTTTATAAATGATTTTTTTTTTTTTTTTGGCTGAAACTTTTTTTTTGTTTTCCGTAATATTTTTTGTTATACTGTATAAATGTATAAATATGCTGTACATTTTTTTTTTTTTAGGTTCGACTCCAAAACTTTTTGATGTTACAGAAATTGAACCAAATATGGTTACATTTAACAAACGGCCGAATTATGGAGAGAATAAGACAATGGAAATATTAATCAGTTGCCGATCAACCTTAATAACGATGTGGAGCAATGCTTTTGATTTTAAAAATGGAACATTTTAAGTTAATTATTAGGTTTAAATAGGTTTAAATAAGTTTAAAAGTAGGAAAAAGAAAAAAATATAAAAAAAAAGGACGGATTTTGCCGTTACTCATTTAAAAATAATAATAGTACATGTGAACAATTTTTTTTTTTTCTTAAGAATTGGCGGGAATTGTTTCGCCGTCTCGATATAGTAAACAAATGTTACATTTTCGTTATTCACGATTTTCCTTATATATGAAGTAGAATTTATTAATTGTTTTCCTATTATGTAAAAAGTGTGTCAAAAAAAAAAATGTTGATCCCATTATCTAATCCGGAGTCAAACACAATCAGAACGTCAAGGTATTAAAAGGATCACAATAGGGGATTTCTGACCTCGTTTTACAAGTTAAAACGGATAATTTTGAATAAATCCAAGAAATCGATCACAAACTTTTCCTATTAATAAGACGGTATGTGACGTTTGGTCGTGACAAATAACCATGACTTATGTTTCAAAAATAATTTTAAATAAAAGATCAACTCAATGTGGTTACATCAAATGCACGGGTTCCTTGCGTTTCTTGCGTCTGCTTTTATTCATACCTTCCTTTATCACAAAGAACATATTGTTTCAAATGAACTTCATTAGTTGCAAAACAAAGTTTTTGAAATAATTCCTTGACAGATTTTCATAAAAGAATTTCTTTAGGTTACATAAATGCATTGTGTCTATAGCATTTGAAAATTCCATATTTTGAATACATATTGTTTAATCTTCACGACACCTTGCATGACATATTACTAGTTTGAGAGGAAATGGCTATCATGTGAAGTCCTTATTTGTCAAATGTGTTTCGACAAATTGATTGAGAAGGATAGTCTTGTCTGATATTTTTATACTGAATCATTTTTATTTGATCTGTTCTTACAAACGAAGCATGGATTCATTACTCTGTTAACGAAATAAATAATGAGAACATATGGGTTGATTGCTAGGAAAATCAGGTTCCGGGAATTTTTTAGCAAAATTGAGATTTTTATTGCATTTTAGTTTTTGATGTTATTAGATTAAAATGTATTAAGCTCTTAATTTTAGTCAAAAATTTCCCTCCCATATGTCGTTGCCGCTGATGTTTATTGAACTTGCGCAACAAATTGACCTGTTTAAATTTCATCCACTTTTCTACTATAAACCTTTACAGTGACCATGTGAAGCTAAGTGAAGCCAAGAGAAACGTCCAATACGGATTGCAAATCTTATTATATTGTTAACATGTAAACGGCGCATCATCCCATCTTCAAAATATAAATGAGAGATTATAACAACATGAATTGAACATTATATACATTATAATGTTGATTATTTTCATGAAGAGTGACTATAAATAATATAATTACTCATCAATTTGTTGGACATCTGGCTCATTTTTTAACCGTTCCTTTAATACCACCAATATAGTATGAAAAATCATTCCATCACTTTAACTAAGATAAATAAATCTTTTTTATAAATCAAGGCTAACAATAAAATTTCATCATTTTCTAATCGATCAAATCTTCCACTGTAGTGTGTAAATTATTTACTTATTTATTTATATAATCTCAACGTCACAATATTATGAGATAGGCACATATTTGACGATTATAAGTTTCCTGTATGTAGAGCAAAAAATATTTCTATGATATCATATCCTTTTCTTTTTGTATCATACTGGTACATAAAAAACGCAATTCCTGATTACAAAAACTTTATTTGATTTTCCTATTATGCCAATTAACAAAAGATTGGTATCCCTTTAACGGCAGGCATTTTGAAATTAATTGTATTAATCGCAAAAAAAAAAAAATAAGGATTGTGAGCTAGCTATTTATTATAAATTTTAAAATTATTACTAACAATCAAGTTATTCTTTTAATAGTTAAAAGAGTTAGTTTACACTAATTTTTTAGTATATTACAAAATTGGAAATTTATGATAGTAAATATACAGTAACTTTGACAGGTTTGCTACATATTTAACCTATTTTTTTTTTATTTTTATAAAAAAAAAAAAACTTTTTTCTATTTAATAGCTTCAAAGCATAATTTATATACTTTGATCAAAGTAAGTTATTTTTGTATTCTAAGTAAATTCATTTATTAAGTTTAATAATACTTAAATATAAATTTTTATTAAATTGAATTAATAAATAATATATTATATATTGGTATTAACTCAAAATTTATTTTTTTCTGTTTAATATTTTCAGAGTATAATTTGAAAATTTTAATCACTTTTAGTAATCTAAATAATATTATTTATTAGATTCAAGATACATAATTATAAATTTTATTAGATTAAATTAATTAAATAATGTTTTCATAATATTATTAACTTACAAATTCATTTTTTTTATTTAATAACTTTAGAATATAATTTGGAAACTTTAGTTTAAGTAAGTTATTTTTAGTGAGCTAAGTAATATTAGTGATTTAAAACTATTTAACTTTAAATTTTTTATTAAGATTGGATCAGTATTTAATCTCCTTACTAATAGTATTAATATATAAATTATTTTAAGATATAAGATATAATTATATATTAATATATTTTATAATTCAATTTTATTTTAATAAAAATAAAATTTTAAGAAATTATTATAATGTAATTATATAGTTATAAATTATATTATTTAATATTTTTTTCTTAATATTATTTTATTTATTTTATATTTTATAATAAATAATAATTATCAGCAATATATTTTTTTAATTATTAGTTAATTATTTTTTAAGAGATAAGAGTTCCTATTATTTGAAAATACAAGATAATATTTATTATAAACCTATTAACAAAATTAAGTTTTTATTGATTTCTAACTTTATTTGCATTATCATTAATATTTAAATATGATTAATATTAATAAATAAATTAATTAATCAATTTTTAATGTATGTTATCATATATTCAATTACAATAAAATTCTTATAAAAATCATATTTTTTTATACTTTAATTAATACTTAAATTTATAACTATTACAATATTACTTTTAATAAAAACTTATAATTTATTCAAATAAATCAAAATACTAATATTTAATAATTAATAATTATTATTATTTTATTTTAAAATGTTAATAAATTAAATTTAATTTATTAAATTAATCTATTGAATTAATAAAATATATATTATTAAATTAAAATATTTATATATAAATAACTTAATAATATATTTAATAAAAATATTAGAATATAAAGAAATAATAATTCAAGTTGTTAACAAATTTATATTATTTATTTTATTAATAAATTTAATAATATTTTTAAATAGATTTTATATAAAAATAAATAATTAAATTATTTAAATATTTTTATATTTTATAATTTAAAATTTATAAAAAAAAATTTTCTTTTAAATTTTTAAATTTAATTTAAATTATTATTATTATTTAATTATTTTAATATAAATATATATTAAAAATAATAACAATCAGTCATAATTAATCAATAGTCAGTTAATAATCAGTTAAAGATCTTTGACTTATTGATTAGTTAATTAACTGATTTTAACTAACTAGTTAATTAACTAATTAATAGTAATATAAAAATTTTAACTTGATTAAAAGTTTAATTTAGCTAAATATTATAATTTTGATTTTACTTAACAATTTTAGTATAACATTTTTTAAAATTATTTTATTATTTTTATTTAGTAATATAGCATTATTACAGATTTTAATTTTTTTAATTTTTCAAAATTTTAATGAATAAATAATTAAAATAAAATAATAATTTTATTAATTTAATATAAAGTATTTTTATTATTAAAATATATTTATTTAATTTTAAGTCAGTTAGTTAACTGATCAATTAAATCAATTAAAATCAATCAATTAATAAAAAGCCTTTGAATGACTAATATCAGTCATAGTTATGACTAATTATGACTGATTATAATCTGATTATAGCATTCCTAATATATATATTAAAATTAATTTAAATATTATAATTAAGTAATAATAATATAATTAATTATATAATATAATATATAAATGCTTAACATATTAAATATATTTAATATTATTAATATAATTAATATATTTAACATATTTAACATAGTTAATATAGTTAATATAATTAATATATTATTATATGTAATTAAAAATATATATAAAATCCTTTAGAAATTGTAATATAAAATTATCTAATAGCTATGTATAATTTTTATCTTTAGTTAACTAAATACTTATATTACTTTATGATTAGTTATTTTTTAGTTTTCTTTTATTAATTTTTTCTTTTGTTATTATTTTTTTATTTATTTTTTTATCTTTTATTTCTATTATTTTTATTTGTAATTTTATTAAAAGTATTTAAGTTATTATAAATTATATAAGCTTAAAGCTATTTTGTGATATAAAGTATAATTATTTGATTTATTTTATAAACTTTAAAAAAGTTAATATTTGAAAATCCTATTTAACTATTATAATTTATAAGGATTGCATATTAATAATATTTATTAATTAAGTAAAAAAAATTAAAACTAAATAAAGAATTTATATAAATAAATAAAAATTATGATTTTAATAATATAAAGTAGTTAAAATATAATATATTATTAATGTATAATTTTTCAAATTATGATAATTTTATATAATGTTCAAGGGTTAATTTTTTTATAACTCACCTAGTAAATTAAAATATTCTATTATTAGTTCTAAAGTAGCTTAAGCTATCTGTTTATATGAGTGTTTAATTTGAGTAGTTACAATAACTTTTTTATATAAGTTTCACATAGAATTTAAAGTTTAAAAGATAATTTATTAAAATAAAAAAATAATAAATAATAAAATATAAGAAAAAAACTAAAAAAAAATGAAAGAAAAAATTTACTAAGCAGAAAAGAATAATGTAAAACTATCTAAATACTTTATATATAGCTCTCTGTCTTTTTTACGATCTACAAAGTATTATATTTAATAAATATATTAATTATATTAAAAATGCTTACTATGTTTACTATCTATAACATATTAACTATATTTAATATATCTAATATGTTTAATATATTTGATATTTCTAATATGTAATATTATATTACATTTATAGATTATATTATGTATATCTAATTATAATATTATATATAATATAAATTTGATAAAAATTAATATTAAAGATAATAAAAAGTGTTAGTAAAATAATATTTAATTATTTAAAAATCTATACTTTTTAGCTTCAAAAATTATTAGATTTAGCTTTTTTTTTAAAAAAAAGTTGAAATACATATAAAATTTACATTATTTTACTAATAACTCAATAATTATATATTTATTAAAAACTTTTTATTTTTTTTTTAAAAAAAATCTCTATAATTAGAACTGTTTCACTTATTTACCGTATAGTCCTAAAAATAAGCATCTTGCGATACACTTCTTTTATAGTAATTTATTTATTTATCACATGAAATTTATTATATTATTAGTTACATATAATGTTTTGCACGGATTCGGATCAGATTCGGATTAGATCTGTCAAATTCAGATCAGATTTAAATTCAGATTCAGATCTGATCTGATCTGTCAGATTCAGATTCAGATTTGATCCGTCGAATTCAGATTCAAATTCAGATCTGATCCGTTAGATTCAGATTCAGATTCAGATCCTAAATTGATTATCAAATATTAAATTGATAATCTTTTTTTGCCTTTGTAAAACTTCTTTCTTCAGAACTGAACCAAAGAAAGCAAGCTTTACCAACTTCAGCTGTGGGTAAGAATTTTTTTTAATATTTTTTTTTTAATATATATATTTTTTTTAATGTCTTAATTTATTTAGGTTTCATGTTTAATTAATTGAGTGAGTAGTGAGGTGTGGGCAGTAGAGGGCAGTGGAGGGCAGTAGGTAGTAAGGGTGGTGGAGGGTAATAGGTGGTGAAATGGTGGAAGGTAGTAGGAGGAAGTGGGAAATGGTGGGGTAGTAAGCGAAATGAAAGGGGAATTGCTATATATAAATTGGAAATTATTTATTAATATTTACTTTTTATATTTCAGGATCGGTTGGAATTTTGGGCATTATTTGTTTGTTACTTTCCGTATATAATCTAAAGCCTTCTCTAAGACTCCACATACCAAGCGATCGATTTTAGCTTTTAGAAATCTTTCTTACTCTAGTTCTTAATTGGGTTCAGCCAGTTTCATTAAGGGTTCGTTTGGTTATTAGTGACTGTATCGGTAAGTTTTTTAATTTATTTTTTTTTATTTATTTATTTATTTATTTTTTATTTATTTCTATCAATTTTTTTTTAATATTAATTAACAGTTTTGTAATAAAAGGTTAGGATTAATTTTTTTTTATTTAAATTTAATTAATTTTATTTTTAAATTTTTTTTTTGTATTTGTTTATTTGTATATTTTTTAAGTTATATTATTTCAGAATTTGTAATAACAATTTTCTTAATGAAGTGGTAAGTGGATTATTTTTTTTTTTATTTATTTATTTATTTATTTATTTTCTTTATATTTATTATTAATTGTTTTTTATAGAAATATTTGGACGATTTTGCAGTAAAGGATCAGGTTTAATTTATTAATTTTTTTATTATTTATTTAAATTTAATATTTAATTTTTAATTTTTTTTTTTGGTAGATTATTACTTACGCTTATGGCTACTATGTATGTTAAATTGATATAATTTAATTTTTATTTTATTGATTTAATTAATTTTTTTTTTATTAATTTAATTTAA
>CAJVPQ010002148.1:0-14915 GCA_910591825.1 Funneliformis caledonium
AATTCCTTTTATTGTTTTAATTTTAGCCTTTTTTGATTTTTGTTTTTTTGTTCCACTAATTTCTATTTCTGCTTCTTTATCAACTAAATTATTATTACAATCTGATTCTATGTTTGCTACCACAATACCAGATAAACTCTTAACTGCTTCAACTATATCATTTCCCATTTCTAAATCAAATCTAATTCATATATATCATTTGATCACATGTGTTATCTTAAAACATAAAGATAGGTAAGTTAAAATATATATTTATATATTTATCATTATATAAAAAGAAAATTAACTGATGCATGGTGTGAATATATAGTTGTCTTTGCTGCTCTTAGTTCTAGAAACAACTAATTACGAATTTTAATATTATATCACTCGTAGTCAATGTCCTATTATGGCCATAAGTTCAGAATTGTGATAGTGAGATCCGTTATCTAATATTATCCTGATCTATTTTGGTTTGTTATCTATTATCTCAAATACAGCTTCAAATGCAGATGCTGAGAACCAAGCATCTTGCTTGGTATCTATAAACCAATAATCATAAGCTCTAACATCCAACTTATTTTTACATTTTTTGGTAAAAATCAGAATCGTATGTAATGTCCAACCACGTTTTTCAAAAAATCTTATTTTATTTCACGCACAAATTTGGGTAACATACACATTTTATAATCTGCAATAAATAGTGTTCCATTGGAATCTAGCTCAGATAATGCTGCTTTGAATTGAGCATTTAAATAGATTTTACGCATTTGGTGTGAAAGGTAATATAATAATTTTTCTTTATATTCTATAATTTAAGTGTAAACACTTAGAGATACTGATTCAAGCATGAAATCTAAAAAATTAAATAATTAGTTATAATCAAAACATTGTGTTTTGTACTTACTAATACATTCACCAAAGGCATAAAGTAAGCAATGGGAAATGCAGAAATTATAATCAATATGACCATCTGATCTAACTATTAATTCTTTCTCGTAATCACGTTTTATGTGCTATTTAAGTTTTTTCAAGACGTCTTAAAACTTTATTCTGATATAAAAATTAGTAAGTATATTTGTATATTATAAAAAAAATTTCAAAATTAGTTTTTAATTTACCACAATTATTTTGTCTTCAAAACTATTACATATTAAGACTGCCAAACTTTCAAAAGTTTCAAATCCATAATCATTGCATGTTTAATACAAACTATCAAGATCTTCTTGGTATTTAAGGTTTGTACAATTGTTTAACTGAGCTAAAAAAACAGTTTTTTTCATACCATTTGAATAAGTCTCAATAAATTTTTCCCATAGGTTACATTTTTGGTCACGCAAATATAGAATCAGTAATCCTATTTTTGGTCTACTTTGTAAGAACTCATTGTTACATTTTCTCTATCTTGAAAAAATAACAAAAATTGTTTCTCTTGAATATTAGTTAATCGCTGAACAGTTCTTTTCATTTTCTGTAAAGATGGAGCATCTGGTCTATTGATTCAAGCATATTTTCTGGCTTAAAATATTGTATCTGTTCCCACCTATTGATAATTTATATAGATCAAGATTCTGATATAGATAATTTGTTATTTTATCAATTCATTTTACGACCAAGAAAATAAAATAATTTATTAAATATTAAAATAATCTTTTATTATTTTTTTTTATAATTTTATAATAAAGAAGTATATATATATATTTTTTTTTTTTACAAAATTATTTTATTTTTGATAATTTAATAAATACATAATAATTTACACCCAATTCTTTGTTGAGATCAATATATCGAAAATTTAAGGCAATAATTGAAAGAATACGAATTTTACCATCTGCATCTTTTTTATTTAAAAATAATATATCTTGAAAACTATTCCAAAAGGTATTATTTTAATCATTCACTTTAATCATATTGTTTTTATAAAGGTTTTCTGATATTTCTTTATCGGCATTAGGTTTTAAAACTCTGTTCCAAAATTCAATATTTGATTCTTTTCTTGAAAATAGCATTATATTAGTACATCCACAAGCTTTAAACATTGCACGCCATGCTCGTAATTCTTTTTCTTATAAAATATAGTTAGACAAATAAATCTTTTATAATACAAGTGGGAATTGAACTATAGAGCTCTTTTGTTATTGTTAGTCATAAAAAAGATTAAGTCAATCATTAACTATTATATTTAGAATTTTACGTGATTTTACATGTTGGTCAAATACTTTTTTCAGTTGTTGAGTATTTTTCCAATTATCAGGTGTACATATTATTGATTCATTCTCCAATGCACATAATTTTTCTTGAACTAATTCATTTTTAATTCCAAATAAATAAGATCCAGTATACTTTTGATGTATTGTTAATTGATTCCAGATATTATTAGGAGTTTCTCCTATAATTTGTTTAACATATGCTGATTCTAGATAAATTTTTAAAAGACAGCATTTCTCTTGGATTTCAAGTAAAAAAAAATGTTATACGCTATTATAACATGTAATAAATGAGGAAATAAACCCTGCTTCAGCTATATAATATCTATTTTCATTCTTTGATGAACTGCCAATACTTATTATTACAATTGAAAATTCTCAACACGAATAAATATGGGGAAGAATGAAATATTAGCAATTAATTATTGAATTATTTTCTCACATTCAAATTCCATTACTGCTAAGCTTGAATATTCTGTTTTCGTACCAAAAACTGCCTGATAATAAGCTTTGATTGCTGTTGATGGATATAATTCAATTTCACTCTTAATTTCCCTACATACATATTGAAAATCCAGTTTTAGAAAATTTTTATCATTAGAAGTAACTGTAATAATAAATTCTTGACCATTAAGTTCATATTTAATATACATAAATAGACGATAAGATACTATAAAACACTCATTATTTGCAGTTGACTTGATATTAACGGTTTTCTACCAATTTTGAGCATAAACTCTATAGTGTAATTATAAATCTATAATACATATACTTAAAGGTTTGGTGAAAAGTGTCGTCTTTTTGGCATTTAGTGAGTTTACTTAATGACAAACTGTACATTTAGAAACACCGTTTTAATTATAAAAAAGCCTATTAATAAATGCTGATCATTTGTCTAGATGACTTGCGAATCAGCAATTAATATATTTTTTTATATATTTTTAAAATATAGGCACTTTTCAGTAAAAAAAAAAGAAAACTACTTAAAAAATATTTTTTGAGTTAATTTTAAATCTGGATTTATCTTACAAAAAAATTAATATTTAGCTTATAAAATAAAAATAAATTTTTTTAGTAATTTTCTCTTTTTCTACTATAAAACACCTATATATATATATAGGACTCAATTATTAAAACTTTTTAAGTAGATCTATTTAATAGAATTTCTCTTAGTAGTTTCTTTTTATACATTTAAACTATAAAGAAATACTTAATTAATTATATTTATTTTTTTTCATTTCTTATATTTTTATCAATAAACTATTTTACTATAATTATTTATCTGTATAATTTTTTTAGTAATAAACAGTTATATATAAATATAAATTTTTATTATAAGCTTATTTAGTATAAATCATATATTTGAATATGTAAATATAAAAGAATCAACCTTTAATACCTGTTTAATTATCATAATTCATAAGTATTGAATATTAATAATATTAATAACTAAAATTAATAGTTAAAATTCATTAGCAATTAATTGCAACCAAATGGTCTTTGATCATTATTTTGATCAATTTATTACCAATTTCCATTTTTGATTAATTTGATTAATCTTAATAATATTTTTATAAAACTTTTTTAACTCTTGTTCTAACTTTAATAATAATTAATAAACGTAAAAATCTTTTAAAATATATTGAGATTTTATTTAAAAAAACAAATAAATAGTATAATTATACAATTTGTATTAGCTGTATAAAGTTTGTTAATAAGTAATATATCAATAATACAAATGATAATATTATTTGATCAAAATTTAAATAATTTGAAATAATATTAAAATAATATAAAAATTTATGTTATTTAAATAAGTTATTTACAAATAATAAATAATAAAATATCACATGTCTTTTTTAAGTAACAATATTATTTATATTATTATTATGATTTAATTTATTTAACAGTATATATAATTAACTTATTGATCAAAATCCTAAAAAACATATTTAAAATTAATGATAATTAAATATAACTTAATAATTACATAATATTTATTTTATTTAGAATTTTTAATAATATTATAGAATTCAAAAAATATTTTATTATTTATTTATCAAATCTAAGATTTATTAACCTTATTTTTGCATTTTTTTCATTTCATTATTTTTTTATATTATATTTTTATTTTTAATATATATGATTTTTAGTGATTAAAATGAGTAAAGAAAAGCATAATTTTTATGAATTTTTTATTTATATACTTTAGATAATTTAAAAGTAAATAAAAAAGCAATATATTTTTATGTATAAAAAGTATATTTTATTTATTATTATTTTTAAACTTAAATATTTTATATCTAATAAAGTATTATTTTTATCATAAATATTTGAAAATTTTTTAATAAATATCATGAAAGTGAGAGACAAGAAATTAAGTACCTAAAGATGAGAAAAAATTAAAAAATAAAAAAAAGTAATTTTGTAGATTTAATTAATTTCTTTATTAATAATTAAAAATTTTAAAATTCATTTAAAAATTAATTTATAACTTAAGCAAAAAGTTATTTTTTTATATAAAATTAATTTGTTATAGCTAACTATTTTATATACTAAAACTAATTATATTTATAAACTTTAATTATAATATAATAGAAAATAAAATAAAATATAGATATATAAAATATAAGAAAAATAATAAAAATAACAAAAATATTTAAAAATGAAAAGTTAATCATTATTATAGATATAATAAGAATTTATAATTAGAAAAATTAGGTAAATCTAGTCAATCAGATAATCATGCAAATCTTTAATAGTAATTTGTTAATCATTGTTACATGATATTTTTCACATAATATTTTCTATCTTTATGATAACATATATTTATAATAAAAGTAAATCAAAAGAAAATGATAGTAAATTTGCAGGTAAATTTGCTTGTAAACCTTTACAATCTAAGGGATAAAAGTAGAAAATTTTAGTAGTTTTATTAAGTAATTTAGAAGCAATTGATTTAGCAAATCCTTTTTATTTTTCTTAATTTTTTAATTTTTTAATTTTTTATTATATTTTTTTATCAATCAATTTAATGTTATGTTAAATTTTATAAATTATATAACTTGTAATTGATAATAAATAATTATTCAATTTAATTTATAAAAACAAAATTTTATCAACAACTTTTTAAACTTTACAGATAGATAAACCAATTATTAATATAAAATAAAGCTTAAAAATTAATCAAGTAGGATTTACGAACTTTCGTTTCACGACATGACGCATTTCTTTATAAATTGGCTTTTCTGTAAAGATAACCCACCTTTTCTCTTCAAATTCTTCTCGTTCGCATACAATATATATTCTTTCGCACACCATAAAAATAAAAACACTTTCGCACACCGTAAAAAAAAAGAAAATACAAGATTATTTTTCGTGCCATAAAAATGAAAACTTTTCGCACACATAAAATAAAATAACAAATTATTTTTTATCACGCCATCTCGAATGAGCACAACGAGAAAGAAATATTACTATATGAATAAATATATAAAAGCCGCGAATTCGAGAGATCCAGAAAGGTTAGAAAGATTAGTGAGATATGGGAAACTTTATGAAGGAGGAATTGGAGTTCATGACACGAGAAAGGCCATAAAAATATACAAAATGGCCGCAAAATTAGGGGATAGTTATTCCCAATACAAAGTTGGAGTTTATTACCAATTCGTCATTTTCCTAGATCATTCTCCTTTAACAATTTATATAAAGTCATTTAACTGTCATTTACCTAGTTATTCCTACATAACAATTTAAATAAAGTCATTTATCCGTCATTTTCCTAGATCATACATGAATGTTCCTTAAATTGATTTCTATAAATTATAAATTAAGAGAGAACTTGAATTATTAACTTTTTGTGCAGTGACCTTTTAGGCTCGCTCGCCCAAATATCATAGAAATCTTATTACATTAATAGTTAGATATAATAATCGACAACAAAACGGAATAGTCAGGGTCCGCCATATAACTCACAAAAGTATGACTTTCCTTTTGACTCTTAAAACTAGTTTAGCTTTCTTGTGAATTGCGTCCTTTGATGCTTTCCATTCTTCAAGTTTTTCGAGCTATGTTAACAAAACTTATTTCATTTTAAGTTGTAGTACGATAATCTAATTTCAGCCAAAATAAATTGATACTTGGCCCGTTTTATAAAATATTTACAAAATGTGGCTTCAATTTTAAACTTTTTCGATCGTGTTTGCTGAATACATATTAAAATTTTATTATTTATTTTATATTTAATTGTTATAATATATAGTATATTACACGTCAAAATATTGTTAAGGTAAAGTGCAAACCTCTCGCGTGCAAAGTTTGCTAAAAAGCATATGAGAATTTATAAGTTATCGTCATTTATAATATAATGTAGCAATGGAACCTGAGGATCAAATTGAGAAGGAAGAGCTTTATTCAAGTTGGGCTTTATTAATTCAAACTGTTTTATTAATTGGCGCATTATGGACAAGTTATTACTTACATTTAAAACAGATCAGAGTTATACATGAAACTATCGTATCTATATTTGCAGGTAAATAGAGTTAAATTATGTTCATCGATATAAATGAATGATAATGAGCAAGATCTCGTTTTTTTTTTAGGAATGATTGTTGGATTAATTATCAGACTTTCACCAGCTTCAACAATTCAAAGAATGGTTACTTTCAATTATACATATTTTTTCAATATTCTTTTACCACCAATTATTTTGAATTCAGGATATGAAATGCAAAGGGTATGAATTAATTGTTAATTTTTTTTATTTTAAAAAAGTGGGAAAATGTTGAGCTAATCAAGTTCAATTATTAAAAAACAGGAACTTTTTTTCAGAAAAATTGGAACAAGCTTATTATTCGCGTTTATGGGAACTTTTATATCGGCATTGGTTATTGGGTATTTTTTTAATTATATAATTTACGCCTTGCATGATGTAAAACTTATGATATTAGTTCTGATTGTCATTCTTTAGAGTTCTCGTTGGAATATTGGCATTTTTCGGAATTGATTCACTTTCACTATCATTTATTGATTCGTTGATCTTTGGTTCAATTCTGTCGGCAACAGACACGGTGACAGTGCTTGCAATATTTCAATCATTAAAAGTTGATCCAAAATTATATACAATCATCTTTGGCGAAAGCCTGTTGAATGATGCAGTTTCAATTGTGCTTTGCGAGTAAGTACTTAATGCTAAAGAAAAAAAAAATTTTTTTGTTGAATTTTCAGTTTTATTATTATTATCGTTATGATTGTTATTTTTTTCTTTTTTAATAATTAGAACATTAAATCAATATCGTGAGCAAGAATTTCATATTTCCAATATTTTTCACGGGATTTTCTCTTTCATGCTCAAATTTGGAGTTTCATTATCGATTGGGGTTTTCATTGGAATTTTGTGCGCTTTGATATCCTTTCATAAAGATAATATTTCATACTTTCATTTAATTGTGTAATTTAAAGGTCCTTAATTCAAATTTATACATGTTAAAGCATTCGCAATTGCGCAAGTATTCTTCGATAGAGTCATGTATAATCGCCTTGATGGCGTATTCTTCTTATTTATTATCAAATGGTATTGATTCATCAGGTAAAAATTGATTTCAAAAGTTATCATTCGAAACATCACTTTACTAATCATCGTTTTTATAACTTCTGTAAATAGGGGTCGTATCGTTATTGTTCTGCGGCATAATTCTAAAGCATTACGCTTATGATAACATGTCATTAAAAACCAAACGAACAACGAAATATTTGTTTCATGTATTAGCTCAACTTTCGGAAAATTTCATTTTTATTTATCTAGGGTTAACTTTGTTCACAAAATCTGATCTTGAATATAAGCCAATATTTATATTTTTTACAGCGGTAAGAAAATTTTTGATCATTTACGAACTTTTAATTGTAAGAGCCGTTCAAACCTTACTTTATTAATCAATATCTCTAGATATTTATATGCATAGGACGATATTTTGCCATATTTCCCTTATCATTTTTAGTGAATTCTTTTGCACGATATCGAAACGAAATTGATTCAATTCCACAAGAACATTCTATCATGCTTTTCTGGGCAGGTATGCATAATAATAATGACATTTTATATATATATAAAATTTATGCACTTTTAAATATTTCGTTTAATTTTTAGGGTTACGTGGAGCTGTTGCGTTTGCACTAACGGCAGAACTTGAGGGCAGAAATGCGAATGCAATGCTAACAACCATTCTTGTTGTTGTAGTACTTAGTGTCATAATATTTGGTGGTTCAACCAGTATGATGTTGGAAGTTCTAAAGATTCAGACAGGTATAGAACAACAAGGTGAAAATGATAGCGATGATGAGGAATATGATAAAGATGAAGAGGAAACGACATGTCATCATACAAGAATTGAATCTGAAGAAATGATAGTGTGTGATTCTATAAATTCCGCTCAATTAAATAATATTACATCCAATGAAACTGAACGAAAGCATTGGTTTATTTCATTTGATGATCGGTTTTTAAAACCGTTGTTTACGCGTCAAAAGAATCAAAAATATGTTTCTCCGCA
Source organism: Funneliformis caledonium (assembly GCA_910591825.1). Taxonomy (NCBI): domain Eukaryota; kingdom Fungi; phylum Glomeromycota; class Glomeromycetes; order Glomerales; family Glomeraceae; genus Funneliformis; species Funneliformis caledonium. The sequence continues at coordinate 8,735 of CAJVPQ010002148.1, forward strand.
TGATCAAAATAATGTTGAAAGTTTCGGGCTTGTATCAATTAACAAAAAAGATAACGAAAACATTGAAGTTAAAAATAATCACATTAGAAATAGTAGTGATACATTTGCAAGTGTTACGATTAATAATTTTTCAACTACAAATTTGAATTCAAATAATCAAAATTCCGAAAATAATCTTTTAAATTCTTCAACAGAGACATCTCAATAATTATAGAATTTCAATAATTATAGAGTTAAAATTGTATTCACAATAAATAAATTATTTTCAAACGTGAATTGCACAACTTGTCCCATTTCTCTATGTATTCTGGTATATGTCACCGGTCGGTCACGTGAGGGTGAAAATTTACTTATAATCTTTTTTTGAGGAAAACTCTCTTTTTTAAGTAGAAATTTCGTAATTTTTTTTAGTTCAATTTATTCTCGAAAATTAGGCAAGTATCATTTTATCTTTTAGATCAAAAGAAAAATTCATTAAGCAAATTAAAACCAAGTTATAAATTCATATATCATTATTTGTGACTTTGGATATAAATTATATAAATTTAAATTATTTGCAATAGTAAAGTCGTTCAACTCTGCTGTTTGAGGCGCTGCTTTATTTAATTTTTCAAATGCATTGTAGCGTTATAGGTATGCAGGGTACAATTCGGTAGCTGGATAGTTAGATATCAAGAAAATCTTTAAACAAGGATTATGTTAACCTTTAGCTAACCTAAATAATTTCTTAATTAAAGTATAACTTCATAGAAATTATGAAAGTGGTTGCTTTAATCAGTGGAGGAAAAGATAGCTGTTATAATATGATGCATTGTGTTGCAAATGGGCATCAGATTGTGGCATTGGCAAATTTAAAACCACAATCAAAATTCATAAAAGGTTTGAACTTTAATTCTCAACCCATCACATCATTAATTATTGTCAATAATTTGCTTTAAATTATAACATTTGGATAGTTTAGATGAACTCGACAGTTTTCTTTATCAAACTGTTGGTCACGGCGCGATTGAATATATTGCTGAATCCATGAATCTTCCTCTTTATCGACGTGAGATTATGGGCAATTCTTTAGTTCAAAGTGCAGATTATCAGCAAACTTTGGGTGATGAGACCGAAGATTTATATAAATTATTAAAACAAGTGAAGGTTGTTTAAACTTGTTGCGGTTTATTATTTTATTTATTATACTTTAATGTTGATATTAAAGTATATTTATTTCGAATTTTGATAGAAAGAACATTCTGATATTCAAGCGGTTTCTGTTGGCGCGATTTTATCAAATTACCAACGTGTTCGTGTTGAAAACGTGTAATGTAATTCTGCTTTAACTTTTGCTTTTCCCTAGATTACCTAAATGTATACTTTATTACAATATCATATAGATGTGATCGTCTTGGATTGACATCACTTGCTTATCTTTGGCGAAGGAATCAGAAAGAATTATTGAAAGAAATGATTAATGCTGGAATAAATGCAATTTTAATTAAAGTAGCTGCAATAGGTAAATAAATGTTTGACGATTAGTGAGCTTTATTATTTTATTTCATATCTTCTTATAATTGTAGGACTTAAAACTACACACCTTGGAAAGTCAATCGCACAATTATATCCATATTTATGCGATTTGGTTAGTTTAATATCAAATTCTGATTTTTATCCACATACGAATTTTTGAAAATTTTTATTTTTATTTTTATAAATAGAATGAAAAGTATGATGTACACATATGCGGTGAAGGTGGTGAATATGAAACGTTTACTTTGGATTGTCCTTTATTTGTTAAGCGACTTTCTGTGTAAGATTCACTTATAATACGCACTTTTTAGATGAAGTAATTTTTTGTTTAAAAGATGTCTAACTTATGATTTTATTTTAGTCAGGAAGTGGAGACAGTTATACATTCTGATGATGCATTTGCTACAGTTGCCTATCTTCGCCTCAAACGTTTAATTGTTGAAGAAAAACAAGCTAGTGAAATTGTATCAAATCCTGTTATTGTGATTCCATCATGGAAAAAAGATATTGAAGATTTTACTATATTTGACAAGCAATCGGTGAGATAATAAATTTTTTTATGATACTTTTAAATTTATCTAATTATTATGTTTCTTGTAGAAATTGGATAATAACAGAACAAATTATGTCATGGTATCGATTAAAATTGATAATTTGAGCGAAGAATTTTTATCGGAAGAAAATCCCCGTATGTAATCGTGAATTAATATTCTTATGCGATAATTCCCCCTATTAAAAATTTTTTCCCCTTTAATTAGATTTATTTTCTTCATATTCAAATCCACCTTACTACAACGTATCTGGTACAACTGCATATGATAATTCACAAGAGGTTCAACAATTCGAATCAATCGAGGATGAAACGTATGCGTGCATGTTAAATCTTCAAGGTATCTATACTTAATCTTATATTTGTTGAAGGGGAGATATTCATTTATTTATTTACATCTCTCTATGTACATCTGTTAGAAAAGTTACATGAATTAGGTTTAAGTTGGTCTGATGTAGTAAATATGAATGTATTTATTAAAGATATGGATGAATTTGGAAAAATGAATGCGATTTATAAGAAATTCTTTAATATTAATCCACCTACGAGGTATTTACATTGTATAAAGTTTTTGTTTTGTTCTAAATTATTTAACTGTTATATGTTTTTTCAAAATTATTATAGGGCGTGTGTAGGCAGCAATTTACCTTCACCAACGAATATTCAAATAGATTTGATGGCGATAAAACCTATATCTAATGAAGAATCTTCTAATCCAAGAGAAACTATGCATGTTCAAAGTATTTCTTATTGGGCTCCAGCAAATATTGGACCATATTCTCAAGCCACGATTGTAAGTTCTTTATCAAATATTATATTTTAAAAAAGGGACATTATTTATATTTCCTCTATTTTTATAGATAAAATGTCATGCATTTATTGCAGGACAAATAGGGCTTATACCATCATCACTTGAATTTCCTTTACCTCAGACACTTGAAATGCAAACCTTTCTATCGCTAAGAAATTTAGAAAATGTTACTTCAGTTTTAAAATTAAATGTGAAGAAAAGAACTGCTTTATCGATTTGTTTTGTTGATGATGAAAGTTCTTTTCCTTTTGTACAAAATGCGTGGAAAGTTTTCTGCGGACAAAATGACGAGAATTCCAAGGTATGGTTTTAAGTAATTTTATTTTGATTTTATTTATATCATGTTAATTCTTGTTATTTGGTAGAAATTTACGGAACCTGTTCTTTATCTTTCTGTTCCATCGCTTCCCCGCAGAGGTAAAGTTGAATGGCAAGTGTTAATACATCGTGACGATGATGGTATTAAGAATCCCTTAGTGGAACCAAAGATTTGGCAAGGTATATATATGTTAATTTAAGTTCTCTAAAAGTTGCTTAATTAAAATTGCTTAATTCTGACGAAATGCTTTTAATATATTTTTTATCTTTCAGATACTTCGGATACTATTGAACCAATGGTTACAAAGACAACTGCATGGTTTATGAATCCAATATTATGTAGTGTAATTACTATTCAAGTCAATAATGAAAGTAAGCTTTCTTTGTTTCAATTTGCTTTTTATATTTATTTATTTATTTAATTTTTTTTAAAAAAGAAGGAAAATAATTTAATACGTCTATTACAGATATAACTTTATTGAACTTACTTGATGGAATGATATATGGATTGGATAAGTTATTTAATAAATTTTTTACATTTTCACAAATTAAAAGTTCAAAATTTTGGAATAATATTGGATCTATTAGAATATTTTATTCTAAAAAGATTAATACTGATCAAAGTAAATTTGAAAAGGGTATTTCGATCTATAAATTATATAATCTTTGTTTTTTAATAATTTTAATATAATAATATTTTTTTCTTTTTCTTTTGTTTAGCTATTAAATTAAAAATTAAAAAATTTTTTTCTGAAATGAAAGCTGCTATTACATTTATTCCCGTATTAGCTATAATGGATGATTCTGTATTAGGAATTTGCATTCATGGAGTATTTTAAAAAAGGTAATTGGATAATTTATTACTTTTTTAAATTCTTTTAATGAATTTATAATAAAAGAAAAAATATAATGAATACATTAAAAATCTATAAAAAAAAAAAAATAATAATAAATAATAATGATTAAAATTTTTAATTACAATTTTTTTTGTATTACATATATCTTATTTTTTAATATTTTTTATAATATTATTAATAAATTATAAATTAAATTAATAATATATTTTAAAATAATAAATAAAATAAAAAAATACATAAAAAATTATTTTTGTATTTATTAATTATTAATACAATCAATCTTCTCTAATGCAACCCCTTGAAATTATAGTGAAAATTTTAAAAATATGCATTTAGAGATGGTATGCATTTAAAGAGAAAATTTTTTATATGAATTTTATATATTTAGGATTGAATGAGCGTGTGCATTTAGAGAGAAAATATATAGTGTATATATTTAAAAAGGGTATATTTAAAAGGATTAACTGTATTAAATATGAATATAATTTTAAAATGATATAAAACTTTATTTGTTATTATTTTAAAATGATATTATAATTAATTTTATTATTTTATTTATCTTATATACTAGGTAATAAAAACTGTTTATAAATCTGAAAAGTTAAAAATATAGTTTATTTTAAATTCACGTAATAAAAAATTCATAATAAATCAGTAATAAAACAAATATGTACTAAAAATAATGACTTAAATAAACAGTCTTATATTATGCTTTAAACTAATTATTTAATTTCTTAAAGTGATTACTAAAATATATTTTTATTATTAAATCCAATTATTATAGTATAATTATTATGTTTTTATCTATTTTTTTTTTTAAAAAAAAAAAATTAATAATATTAAATATAATAAAAATAAATATGATATGTATTTAATTAATTATAGTAAATGTTATAATATAAATCTATTTTGCATTATAATAGATTAGTTTAATAAATATAATAAAAAATTTAAAATTGATATTTTTAATAAAAAGATTATTAATACTATTTAATATAATAATAATAAATTAATATTTTAATAAAATATAAATTTTGTAATAAATTAGATATAACTTATTTTTGTAAAATATAAAAAAAAATATTAATAAATTAAATTTCTAAGCTTTAATTATTAAATAAAATATTTTGAATTATATAAAAATTAATATGTAAGTTAAATTTATACCTTTTTTATATTTTTAAAAAAATTTAAATTATTAAACCTTTGTAATAGAAAGGAAAAAACAATTAGAATTAATAATTTTACTTTTATATATCAAATTAGATTTTTAAATCAAAATGTTCATTTTTTATTTTTTCTTGCTATTTTTCTTTTTTTATTATAAAAATCTTATATAATAAAAATTTGTAAATATTTTTATCTTTTTTTATAATATTTGATATTAAAATATTAAAATATTAATAATTATATATGAAATAATAATTATTTCAAAAAAAGTTATTTTTTATTTTTTATTTATTTTTTTATTTAAATGAAAATAAGAATAAATATAAAAAGTAATAATATATTACAGTCAACTTTTGATATAATAAAATTGTCATTCTAGATATCAAATTCATTATATCTTATAACAAATAATTTAAAGAATTTGATAGATAGCTTTAATATAATAAAAAATTAACTGTATTTTAAAATAATAAATAATTTATTTTTTAGTAAAAAAATAAATTATTAAAGAAATATAATATAATTAATATATTTAAAATATTGATATAAATTAAAAAATATTTTTTGATTTATTAATTTAATTTTAACATATTAAAATTATTATACTAAGAAAATTAGAATTTAATATCAGCTTTTTAATAAATAATCTATTTAAAATATTTTTATACTTAAAGTTTATTAAATAAAAAAATTTACTAAATGTATATGATTAATTGATAAAGTAATATATAAATATTTAATATATTAAATATTATTTGTAAAATTTATAATTATCAAAAAAATAAATCAAAAAATCAAAATAAAAAAAATATTGAAAAAATTAAAAATATATTAGATTTAAAAAAATATATTATCTCTTCGTCTGTAACACAAGCAAATTTGTCTGCGAACATAAAAAAAAAGTATTAATTTTTTAATAAAAAATAAAATATTAATGTTAATAATATAATTATTATATAA
>CAJVPQ010002149.1:0-14914 GCA_910591825.1 Funneliformis caledonium
TAGTAATAGGATCACTATTTTCTAAAGTATCATTTTCTCTACAAATGATAATATCTCCTTTTATTTTCAACTTTGCTTTAACTATTAATTTTAATTTACTCATATTCTCTAATTCATCTAAGATAATTTATTTGAAAGAGACATACTCATCCTTATAATAGAAACGTATTTATTAGAAGATACGTGAGCTATATTAGAATATAAATAAAGAATAATAACTTAAGTAAATAAAAGAATACATGCATGCTTTTAAACTGAACAGATATAAATATAAATAATTATCTGATAAGATACTAGCTATCATAGATGAATATATTATTTCTAGTAGAATAAAAGATTTATTAGATATATTGTTATAACACTAAATAATAATGAAATACATAAATTAATAAAATTATATCTTGAGCTATCATCAGTTTAACTATTTGATCTTCTAACTCTTTTATCTTTTCATTATCTGATGTAGTCATTAACAAAATTTAAAAACTCAATAAATGAATAAAGCTATGTATTTGTTAAAAAAATAGATAATAAATAAAATAAGAACAAGGAATATATTCAGAAGCAGTATTAGTAATTTTATAATTTCATTTGCATGAATTGGACAATTGGATATACAGTCAACTCTTATTATAACAAACTCTATATCCTAGATCTCAATTTTGCTATAAAGTTATAGTGAAGATTTTAAGAGATTTGATTGACCAATTCGCTATAACAAGAGTATTTTTATATTTGTTCAAAAAATTCATTATATCAAAAGTTCGCTATATCAAGAGTTGACTATATAAAAGTTATATGTTTAATTCAATGTAATACAGTTTTATTAAGTCCAATTGGTCTAATTGTTAACACTATTCAAAAGTATCACTTTTATTAGATTGCGTTATATAATATTGAATTTATTAATCAATTTATTAAAATCATTGCTACATTTATCACAAAAAAAATTGGTAGTAAGATAGTATATTCTTTCTTATTTTCTTTTTTTACCTGAGAATAATAGTATTAGCAAAGACTTAGAAATTTTCTTGTTTTTTGATTTTTTTATGAAATTGATTAAAATTACTATTAATTGAAGGCTAATTAACAAAGTTTTTTTCATGTTTTTCTTTAACTTAATATCAGATATACTTCTTTACTTTAAAACTCATTTTATTTAATTTGTTTAGTTTGAGAAAGATTTTTTTTTGATTGCAAATCCTTATTTATATATATAGCAGATCAGATGATTATATAATATATAGCAAAAGTTTGTGTAAATTTTTATCAAATAATAATTATGTAAAATTCATGAATATTTTTCAAAAAATAGAGAATATCTAAAGCAGGTAATTTAGCCAGCATTATATTATTGAAAGTTGCTTATGTGTCAAATAATATGGGTGATAAATAGGATTTTAATTTAGAAAATAGAAAATAAAAATAGGCTGATGCAGCTGATGTGATACAGTACAAAGTCACGTGATATGAAATTTATTAGATTATTATTTAATAAATAAAAGTAAAAACATAATACAGTATAATATTATAAAATTTATTATAAAGAATTATTACAATTTTTATAATTTATTAAAAAGTAAATTTATTCATCGCACGTGCGATACATCGCCCTCTGTGCAAAATTATGTAATGCCGGCCAAAATTAAAGCACGTGACATTTAACGCGAATGTGAAGAATAGATTTTTTACGACTAAAAAATTTCTGTCCCAGAATATATATAAAAAATGAAAAAAAGAGGATGTGACACGGGTGACAAAAGTGCGATGAATAAATTATTTCTTAAATGCATTTTAATTTTTTTCTTATTAATAATCAATTTTTTTAAAAATTATTTTGTTTGGTTGTATATCTAGATTTCTCACGTGATTTAACTATTGAATCTTTTACAAAAATAAGCAAAAAAAAAATATAAATAATTTTAAAACTTTTCACATCTTAAATAAATTTATTATTATTACAATACATACATAATGGCCGAGCAGCTTGCAAGAGGAAATCAATATCAATACACTGCAAACTCCAATCTCGTCCTTCAGGCTAACCGATCAGAATTACCTCGAAGAGATCATGAGCCTTCTGGTGAGCCAGAATCATTATGGGGTAAAATTAATCCAAAAGATTTTGGTTCCCGAGCTCAAAGGGATACTGTAAAAGATATACAGGCAAAAAGGAAAAAATCCCAACAAGCTGCTGAGGCTGAAGAAAAGAAGAGGCGTCGAAAAGAAGAAAGGTAATAATAATGTCGTCTTTACGAATTAGAAACAAAATGAAACTAATTATTTTCTAATAATTCTGTAGTTCTTTGAAGAAAGCATATGGTTACTCTAATGTATTAGCAGCAACAGAGTATTTCGATGGACAATCTTATAGGCCAAGAACAAAGGAAACCCGTGAAACGTATGAATTGATGTTAGCATTTGTTCACCAACACCTTGGTGATCAAGCTCAAGATGTTGTCCGTAGTGCTGCAGATGATATTTTAAAAATATTGAAAGATGAAAATCTCAAAGATTTTGATAGAAAAAGAGAGATTGAGTCTTTTATTGGTACAATTGAACCAGAACGTTTTGCTCAGTTGGTTAATTTGGGAAAGAAAATTACCGATTATAATACAGGAGAAGTAATGGATCTGGATAAAGAAGGAGATCCAGGAGAAATTGATGATGAATTAGGGGTTGCTGTAGTTTTTGATGAAGAGGAAGAAGTGGAAGATGAGTATGGAACCTATGAAGTGGAATCTGAAGAGGAGGAGGATGATGAAGGCGGAGTAGAGGCAGAGACAACCGGAATATTAGGTGTGGGACAAATCGAAGACGACGAAGATAAGGAAATTGCTACAGATGAGGAAAATGAGGGTTTTAAAACTGTTATAGGGCCAGAAATATCAAAATCGAAGAAAATGTCTGTCGCACAGACAAATCAAAAAATATCACCACACGATATTGATGCCTTTTGGCTTCAACGTTTGGTCGCTAATTATTATTCGGATCCACATACAGCACAAGAAAAAACTTCAAGTACAATGCAAATTCTCGCTTCAGATATAAATACACGCGATTGTGAAAATGAGTTAATGGCTTTATTTGAATATGACAAATTCGATCTTGTAAAAATATTGACTCGCAATCGTGATTTAATTGTTTGGTGTACTAAGCTTGCTAGAACTGGTACTGACGGAGGGGAACGTCAAAATATTGAAGATGAAATGCGTGAACATGGATTAGAATGGATTTTGAGAGATCTCGGTGGGGAAAGGATTCGTCGTGGTGAAGGTGCTGCACGTAAAGGTGTTGTTGAGGATGCAATGGAAATTGATGACAGAACTGCTTTTGCACTTGGTCCAGTACCGGCTGCTGTCAAAGCTACATTACCTCCCGGTACAACAGCAACCCCAAAAGCAATAGTAGATTTAGAATCTTTAACGTTTACTCAAGGTGGTCATTTAATGTCGAATAAAAAATGCAAACTACCTGAGGGCTCATTTAAACGCTCTAAAAAGGGCTATGAAGAAATTCATGTCCCTGCACCAAAACCAAAACCATTTTCAGATGATGAAAAACTCATTCCAATTAAGGAACTTCCTGTGTGGATACAAGATGCTTTTAAGGGTGCAAGAACTCTTAATCGTATACAAAGTCAAATTTATCCCGTTGCATTTGGGCAAGATGAAAATTTATTAGTCTGTGCACCAACTGGTTCAGGAAAAACGAATGTTGCCATGTTGTGTATTTTAAATGAAATTGAAAAAAATCGTGAAGTAGAAACAGGCATTATTGACACAGACTCTTTTAAGATTGTATATATTGCCCCAATGAAAGCTCTTGTACAGGAAATGGTTGGCAACTTTTCTACTCGATTACAACCATATGGTATCAAAGTTGCTGAATTGACCGGTGATCGTCAACTTACCAAACAACAAATTTCAGAAACGCAAATAATAGTTACTACACCCGAAAAATGGGATGTTATAACAAGAAAAGCTACTGATAGAAGTTATACAAATCTTGTTAAACTTATCATTATTGATGAGGTGCATTTGCTTCATGACGATCGAGGTCCTGTACTAGAAAGTATCGTTTCTCGTACTATTCGTCACATGGAGCAAACTCAAGAAATGATTCGATTAGTAGGTCTATCCGCTACTCTTCCTAATTATGCTGACGTAGCCACATTTTTGCGTGTAGACCCCAAAAAGGGCTTATTTCATTTCGATAGCACATTTCGTCCGTGCCCATTAAAACAAGAATTTATCGGAGTTACAGAAAAAAAGGCAATCAAGCGATTCCAGGTTATGAACGAAGTTACTTATCAAAAAGTTATAGATCAAGCTGGAAAAAATCAAGTGTTAATATTTGTTCATTCAAGAAAAGAAACTGCAAAGACTGCAAAAACAATTAAAGATATGGCATTAGATAAGGATACTCTTGGATTATTCCTTAACCCAGGTTCAGTTAGTAAGGAAGTTTTACAGGATGAACTTCAAAGTATAAAAGATCCAAACCTTCAGGAGTTGTTACCTTTTGGATTCGCTATACATCATGCAGGGATGTCACGTACTGATCGTACTACTGTTGAGGATTTGTTTGCTGATGGTCATATTCAAGTTCTCGTGTCCACGGCAACCTTAGCTTGGGGTGTTAACTTACCTGCGCATACTGTCATTATTAAAGGAACGCAAATTTATTCGCCTGAAAAAGGTCGTTGGGTAGAATTAAGTCCTCAGGACGTACTTCAAATGTTGGGACGTGCAGGACGTCCACAATATGACACTTTTGGTGAAGGTATTATTATAACGTCCCATACTGAACTTCAATATTATTTATCTCTTTTAAACCAACAATTACCAATTGAAAGTCAGTTTATAAGTAAAATGGCTGATAATTTAAACGCAGAGATTGTCTTGGGTACAGTAAGAAACCGAGATGAAGCAGTTCAGTGGTTAGGATATACGTATTTATATGTTCGTATGTTACGTAATCCCAACCTTTATGGTATTTCAATGGACTATTTAGAAGATGATCCATACCTTGAACAAAAACGAGTTGATTTAATCCATTCAGCTGCCATACTGTTAGACAAATCTAATTTGATAAAATATGATAAGAAAACTGGTAGATTTCAGGTTACTGAATTGGGTCGTATTGCTTCACATTTTTACATTACCCACACTTCAATGTCTACTTATAACCAGCACTTAAAACCTATGATGGGTCATATTGAATTGTTTCGTGTATTCGCACTTTCCGATGAATTCAAATATATTCCTGTTCGTGAAGAGGAAAAGCTTGAATTATCCAAATTACTTGAACGTGTACCTATACCTGTAAAGGAAAGCATTGAAGAACCAACTTCTAAAATTAACGTTCTTTTACAAGCTTACATTTCACAACTAAAACTTGAAGGTTTTGCACTGGTTTCTGATATGGTTTATGTTACACAATCAGCAAGTAGAATTCTCAGAGCAATGTTCGAAATATGTCTTAAGCGAGGTTGGTCTCAATTATCTAGAAGGGCTTTAGACCTCTGTAAAATGGTAGAAAAACGTATGTGGCTTTCAATGTCACCGTTACGTCAATTTAAACAAATGCCCATGGAGGTAGTTAAAAAAGTAGAGAAGAAAGATTTCCCTTGGGAGAGGTATTTTGATCTGAATCCACAAGAAATCGGGGAACTTGTTGGAATACCCAAAGTTGGAAAATTGATTCACAAGTTTATTCATCAATTTCCGAAATTAGATCTTGTTACTTATGTTCAACCAATTACTAGATCATTATTAAGGGTCGAACTCAAAATCACACCCGATTTTATGTGGGATGAGAAAGTTCATGGTACAGCTGAAGCTTTTTGGGTTATAGTTGAAGACGTTGATGGAGAGGTTATATTGTACCATGATTCATTCATTCTCAAACAAAAATACGCAGAAGAGGATCATGTTATAACGTTCACTGTTCCACTTTTTGAACCATTACCACCAAATTATTTTATTTCCATTATAGCGGATCGTTGGTTGCATTGTGAGACCAAATTACCAATATCATTTAGACATTTAATACTTCCAAAGAAGTATCCTCCACATACAGAGTTACTTGATTTGCAACCTTTACCTGTATCAGCTTTACGCAATCCCGAATATGAAGCTGTATATAATGAATGGGTTGATAAATTTAATCCTATTCAAACTCAAGTATTCAATGCTTTATATAACATGGATGATAATGTTTTCGTTGGAGCTCCTACAGGGAGTGGAAAAACAGTTTGTGCTGAATTTGCTCTTCTACGGTTATGGACTAAACAAAATCTTGGACGTTGCGTGTATATCGCGCCGTTCCAGGAAGTTGTTGATCTTCAAGTTGCACAGTGGAGACAAAAATTTGGCAAAGTACAAGGTGGAAAGAATATAGTGGCACTTACCGGTGAGACAAGTGCGGACCTTCGCTTACTTGAAAATGGGGATGTAATATTCGCCACACCAATGCAATGGGATGTAATGTCCCGTCGATGGAAACAACGAAAAAATGTTCAAACTGTATCATTATTTATAGCGGATGAATTACATTTGATTGGCAGTGACGTTGGACCTACATACGAAATCATTGTCTCGCGAATGCGTTACATCGCTCATCAAACAAAGAATCCGATTCGCATTGTATGTTTAAGCACCTCGTTGGCCAATGCTCAAGATCTCGGAGAATGGATTGGTGCAACTCCTCATACCATTTTTAATTTTCATCCTAGCGTTCGTCCTGTACCGTTAGAAATTCATATTCAGAGTTACAGCATTCCTCATTTTGCTTCACTCATGATGGCCATGGCTAAACCAACTTATGTTGCTATCACAAATTATTCTTCCGATAGACCAGCTATTATATTTGTACCATCTCGTAAGCAATGTCGACTTACTGCTGTCGACTTACTCACTTTTTGTGCAGCTGACGGAACACCAGATCGCTTCTTACATGCACATGCTAATGATATTGAAAATCATTTGAATAATGTAAACGATAAGGCTTTAGCTGAAACCCTACGACATGGCGTTGGTTTTTATCACGAAGCTTTGAGCAAACAAGATAAACGAATCGTAGAAGAATTATTTGAAAGCGGTGCAATTCAAGTCGTTGTGGCGTCACGTGATACATGCTGGGGCATAAATTTGAGTTGTCATATGGTTATTATTATGGGAACTCAATTCTTTGAGGGTAAGGAGCATCGATATGCCGATTACCCAATAACGGATGTTCTTCAAATGATGGGTAGAGCTTGTCGACCACGACAAGACGAAACTGGTCGTTGTGTATTGATGTGTCAAGCAATCAAGAAAGACTTTTATAAAAAATTCTTGTATGAAGCATTACCTGTGGAGTCGCATTTGGATCATTTTTTACATGACCATTTCAATGCTGAGATAGTCACGAAAACTGTTGAGAATAAACAAGATGCTGTCGATTATCTTACTTGGACATTTTTATATCGCCGTATGGTAGAAAATCCAAATTATTATGGTATGCAAGGTTCCGATCATAGGCATTTATCAGACCACTTATCCGAATTAGTTGAGACAACTGTCAACGATTTGGCCGCTTCAAAATGTATTACTCTAGAAGATGAATTAGACGTTTCACCACTTAATTTAGGTATGATCGCTGCCTATTATAATGTTAGTTATGTAACAGTAGAAATGTTCAGTATGAGTTTGAATGAAAAAACCAAGCTTAAAGGACTTTTGGAGATTTTGTCATCGGCGGCTGAATTTGAGTCTATTCCTATCCGTCATCATGAAGATAGCGTCCTTAAGAAGATTTATGATCGACTTCCGGTCCAACTTGGAAATCCGAAATTCAATTCTCCACATATCAAAACCAATATTTTGTTACAAGCTCATTTCTCAAGGACACAATTACCACCAGATTTACAATCTGATCAAGCAACTGTTTTGGGCAAAGTTATTCCTTTGATCCAAGCAGTTGTTGATGTTATAAGTTCCAACGGATGGTTGAAACCTGCATTAGCTGCCATGGAGTTAGCACAAATGTGTGTGCAGGCTCTATGGGATCGTGATTCACCATTGAAACAAATACCTTATTTCACATCAGATATCATTAAACGTTGTGAAGAAAGAGATATTGATACAGTTTTCGAGATTATCGAACTCGAAGACGAAGATCGAAATGAGATACTCCGAATGGATGGGAGACAATTACGGGAAGTTGCTCGTTATGTTAATCGATACCCCAGTATTGATGTCAAGTTTAATGTAAGGGACGAAGATGAGCTTATTGCAGGTTCTCAAGGTGTCATTGAAGTAAAACTGAACCGTGAAGTTGATGACGATGATGAAATAGTAGGACCGGTTATTTCACCATTTTTCCCACATAAGAAAGATGAAGGGTGGTGGATCGTTTTAGGTGACATGGAAAAGAATTCATTACTTGGTATTAAACGTATTACCTTAAATAAAACTCTTGGTGTAAAATTAGACTTTACATGTCCACCAGAAGCTGGTGAACATTTATTAAAATTAATCTATATGTCAGACTCGTATATGGGATGCGATCAAGAATTTGAGATACCGATTGTAGTACAGGAAGGAGCGGAAGATAGTGAAGAAGAGGAGGGAGCAGCAATGGAGACATAGGATCTTTACAATAACATTTTTATAGCTTAAGAAATTTCTATACTACTTTTAAATAAATCATTCTAGTAAAAAAAAATATTTAGTTTCGTAAAAAAATAATTTCAAGGCAATTTTAGGCTACATATAATGAAATTATTTATCGTGAACTTGTAAGATAATTAATAAAATAAATTATATTTTTATAAATATATATGTGTTTTTAATTTTATTTATTTACGTTATACAATATATATATGTGCAAGTTATTTTTATGATAATTAAAAACACGTGAAAGACCAATTCGTGATTATTTAGCAGTAGTTAACATAGCAGCCAAAGCTATATTAAAAATGAACATAGTTAGTTATAATTATGTTAACAATTTAAAATAATATATGTACAGTATATATTTACCAGCACCAACTCCGGAACCATCACGAGCCAAACCGAGTTTGAAGTTATCAGCATTTGTACCAAAATGTTCTCTGAAAGCACTTTTAATACGAGCTTCAAAACTGGGATAAAATTCAAATAAAGAACCATCAATACCGATATCACAACCAGTTTTTATAACATTACATTGAGTTATAATGGCTGATAATGCAGCAGAAGATAATATAGCAGAACGTAATCCAACAATTTGACAAACTCTTTTTACAATTTGACGATCTGTTAACGTTGTGGAAGGTATATTTAATTCCTCTTCTAAAATTTTTCTTGCATTCTCAAGTGTATCAGTATCATCACTTTCTATTGTTGATAAATATGCCGTCTCAACAGAGTAATGAGTATTGAGATCTTTTGAAGAAATACCATCAAAAATCAATTCCCTATCAATAAGATTTAGTAAAATATTTCTTGTTATCTCTCCAAGATACATTCCTGAAACCAACTTTTCAAAAATTTGAAGTCGAGGATTATTTGATTCTCGATCAAGTTTATTATCAAACATTGTGATAGGAAGCACTTTTTTCTAAATATAATATACCGAATTTTTAATTAAAATATATACGAAGAAACAAATTTAAAATATAATGTTTACCTCATTATCGAAAGCTCCCCATTCCAAGTTTATTATCATATGTTCGGCATTTGAAGAGGATTGCAATTTTTTGATATTTGAGATTTTTTCGAAATAAGCACAATTTGTACCGGTACCCAAAATAACTCCAAGAAGAGTATTAGGGTATTTATAAGCATGAGCCAGAAGAGTTCCAACGGTATCATTAACTAAAGCAGCAACTTTAACAGGAACTTCTTTACGGTTTAAGGCTTCTTGTAACATAAATACAACATCTTTTCCGACAGCATTAACGCAAGTAAAGCCTTTTGTCCAACTAATTAAAGTACCTTTATCGATAGCAGTTTGTTCAACGGGAAACGAAAATGTAAATCCCAAATTTAATTTTCCTCCCTTCCTAGATGATCCTTTATAATCGGTTTCATCAAGTTCAGCTAAAAATTTATCAATACAATTCGCTAAAAAATCAAATAATTGACGTGCTTCCCCAGTTTTATATGTTTCCGATATTGTATATTTTTGTTGTTTTATGGACATATTTCCTTCACTTTCAAATTTTATCAGACATACTCGTAGATTTGTACCACCAAGATCAAGTGCAAGAAATGTACCAACTTCTTTTCCGGTTGGAACTCCAGTAACTATACAAAAGTAACTATACGATGAGGAGAGCGAACAAGTAGAAAGATATTCAAGTCAAAGAATTTTTAAATTTATAAATTACCATAACTGGGAACCATTGCAACCGTTTGTCCACGCATTTCAAGTCCTTTCTTCATTTCATTACGAAAATGGTTAACAATTTCATTAAATTTTGTTTTATTAACTTCAAATCCTTTTGAAATCTCATCAATCGCTGATTTTTGCGATTCTGAACAGTTGGCAATTTCTTCAAAATTTTCCAAAGTTAGTGGAATTGAAGGCATTTTTTTTATTTATTTCCTTTCAAAAAAATAAAAAATAAAAATAAAATATCAATAAAAAATAGATGAGAAAATTTCTCTCTTTAAATTATGCAGATGTTACACAGATTTCTCACGGTTAAAAAACAATAACTTTTTAAATCATTGTTTATTTATATATATATATTGTGAAAATTAATATTTTTCTTATGATTAAACTGCTTAAAGAAGAAATGAATGAATATTTAAATAATTAAATTCATATAGAATCATTTTTTGTCTTTATGTTCTATTTCTTTTTTAAATAGATTTGCTTCATTATGTGCGTTTAATTCGGCTTGTTTATCTTCAATTCGTTCTTGACGCGCTGTTTCTTCAGCCTTTTTTGCCTCTTCAACCGAGGTATGAATTTCTGCCGGAGCAGATGTCTTTGTATTATTGTCCTATTAATTCATAGTTTTTAGTACAAAATAGTACGTTTTTTTAAGGTAAAAAAAGGTAATTAATTTCTACTTACAGTGTTTACGGTGTTCTTTGGGTCCATTTTTTTATATAAATATTTATAATCTTTAAATTTTTTTAGATTCTCACTATGTTCAACTATGTCTATTTATATTTAAATTTTCAACATGTTATGATATAATTTTTAAATCATTCGATTCAAGGATCCGAAACTGGTGATCATATGTATTGACGTAGTTATGACTAACTATTGATCTGATGATGCCACTTGATGATGTAAATTTAATTGATTTGCATACTCAGCCGGTAAAAGGATATTTGAATAGTAAATAGGATGATGGGTCTATCACGACATAACGGATACCTATTAAATTTTCTATTAATCACGAATTTTAATTTAATAAATATTCTCGAATAAAAAGTTATGTTAATATTATATAAACTTTTTTTAAAAGTTTTATTTTAACAATCAGTGGTCATGTAAGAACCATTTTTTTAAAAAATTTACATAATCAATTTATGTTAAAATTTTGCATGTATATTTGTTTCCTTTTAAAGCTCTTATGTACAGGCTGAATTTGATTTTATAAAGACCTTGCTCGAAGATACTTATATCTTTCTAATACAGTTCAATTTCCATTATCACATAATTTTTTACTATATTATTAATTTATATAAAATCAATATAATATTTGCAATTATCAACGTTTCACTTACTATAAACGAAGTAAAATATTAGAGGATTATTGATTTTTTTGCTTATTAAAAATAACAATAAAGGATCTGTTAGGATCTGTTAGCATTAAGTTTGAAAAGAATAAATAATTAAAATTTGTGACAAAAGTTTTTAAAATAAAATTTGAGATAAAAAACTCAATTTTTTCTGCAA
Organism: Funneliformis caledonium; assembly: GCA_910591825.1. Classification (NCBI taxonomy): domain Eukaryota; kingdom Fungi; phylum Glomeromycota; class Glomeromycetes; order Glomerales; family Glomeraceae; genus Funneliformis; species Funneliformis caledonium. The sequence continues at coordinate 11,890 of CAJVPQ010002149.1, forward strand.
TATGTAATTTATTAATAATATTATATGAATATATATTAGCCATTTAAATGAAAATAATGCTAAAACTATTATAATAATTTTATGAAATCAAGGAACTCATAATGCTAAAGCTTTGCATAAAATAACTTCTATTATTATATATAACTATATAAAAAAATTTAAAAAAAATATGATTTTATAAAAGATTTACTCTAGTCAAAAAGCTAAGAAAACTTTTCAAAAAAATATCATTATCTTGAAAAGTTTATTTTAAAAAATAAATTATCTATATATCTGATATACTAAATTTGCAAATAATTTGAATAAAAATACTTTAACCTTAATTTATTTAAAAAGACTGTATTTAGAAATCTTTATAATTTTTATGATATTTGTAAAATCCTAAAAATTATATTTTACTTATAGACCTTTATAAGTAGTATTATGTTAAATTTATGATAAAATATTAAAGGCAAAATTGAAACAAAATGGTCTTTTTAGATGAAATTATATTTCAAATATTTTAAAGTTTTTATAAAGCTAATATATAATCTTTATAAAAATTTATAGTTAAATACCTATATAAAGTTTATATATAAGTGTATTTTTAATTAAAAGTCAAATTGAATTTTTTTTATTAGAAATTTTTTAATAAGATAATAATCTTAAATATATAATTAAAAAATTAAAAAACTTCTTTCTAAGTAATATTTGAGATTATAAAATTAGCTATTAAATAGTTTGGATCTTAATCTAATTAAAAATTTATAATTAATTATGAAGAAATAGAAAAAAAGGTTAATATACTTGTGATTAAAAAAACTAATTACTTTTGATATTTTTATTAATATAATTAAAAAAGAATAGGAGAGAATCAAATTTAAAATCTTCTTAATTTAATTTTTAAAATATTAAAAAGATTAAAATAAGTAATTAAAAAGAATAGTAATAAGCTAAACTATTGATTTAATTTAATATTTTTATTATATAATAAAATATAAAATTTGTATTATATATTATAGATAGATTATATAGATAGTAATAGGATAAATATTATTATTATATTTAGATTCAAATTTAAAAGTTAATGAAAAAGTTAAAAAAATATACTAAGTTTAGTTTTTTAAAATATAGTAAGATTTTTTATAAAAGTGATAGTTATATAATTAAATGTTTTAAATTAATAAAAATATATATTATATATATTAATAAATAAAGATGTTAAAAAAAAAATAATTAATGGATTATTATATAATAATATAAAAAATATAATCAGATTTAGAAAAAATCTCTTAATTGAGATATTTAAATATTTAGTTAAGCTAAGCATATTTAATTTTTAAAAATTCTAAGAGAAGAGTTTAAATTAAATAATAAATTACTAAGGGAATTTGAAAGATTTAGAAAGTTTACAGATACAGAATATTATAAAAAAGTTTTTAATTATAAATTTCTTTATAAAATATCATTTGCAAATCAAATAAAAATCAGATTATATAAAATAGAATTTCTTTTATATAAAATTGAAAGAATTAAAATTCTAGAAAAATTTGTCAAATAATTTCTTACTTATATTATATTATAATAATAGATTACTTAAATATTTTATTTTTTTATTTTAATATATAATATATAGAATAGATTGTTAAATTAATAATTAATTAAAAGCATTTATCTAATAGTATATTTAATGAATAGAAAATATTAAACAAATAAAAAAATTAGCCTTAAATATTTAACTTAGACAAGTAAAATACAAAAGTATTTTGTATGCTTTCTAAAAATATGATATTAGTGAAAAAATTAAATTATTATTATTTCTTAACATATAAAGTTTATTAAGAGTATTAAGGAATTAAAAATTGTTATAAACTTATTAAAACATAAAGTGATTATATTAGATAAATATGTAATTAAAGATATTATAGTTTATTTAATAATAAAATAATTCTCTTACTAATTAACAAAATATATGAAAAAAATTATTTTAACAAATTTAGATTTTTAATTTGTATAATTTATTTGATATTAATACAAAATATTTATTAAATTAAAAAGAACTTTATTTTTATTTAAAAATATATTAAATAAAAGAGAAAAAATAAATAATAAATAGTTTAAATTTTATTTATATATGCAGATATTTTTTTAGAAAAAATTGAAAAATTGAGATTATTTTTATTAAAATATTATAATAATAATATAAATTGAATTTTATTTAATATTTTAATTTTGAATTTAATTTTTATTTTATTTATTAATATATTTATTTATTTATAAGGGGTTTAATTATTAGGATAAATTAATTTTATACAGTTAACACTCAATATAATAAAGTAAGTATTTAGACTAATTAAGCCTTTATTATGTTAATATGATATTTATAATTTTATATAACATAAAATAAAAATATGATTTTGTGATTATCTTAGCATCCAGTGATTAGAATTTTATGAATTTGATATTATTAAAATCGTTTCATTGAGAGAATTCAAATGGTATATATTTTATCTATAACTTTAATATTAATAGAGTTATTCCATACTAAATATTTAAAGATATTTTGATTAATCATAGTATACAATGATTAGATTTTTATGATTTTAGTATCATTATATTCACCTCATTGAGAGGATTCAAATAGTAGATATTTCATATCTGTAGCATTAATATTGATGGATATATTTCATACTGAATATTTAAAGATATTTTAATTGATCTAAGTATCTAGTGATTAGATCTTTATAATTTTAGTATTATTAGATTCATCTCATTAAGAGAATTTAAATGTTATGTGTTTTATAACTATAGTATTAATATTGACTGAATTATTGCAGTTTGAAATTAAACAATTTTTATAATATAATTAACTGATTAACCAATAAAAATTGAATTATAAAATCACATGTTTCATTTTAGTAAAAAAAAATTTTTTATAAGAAAAATTCGTTATATCAAAAGTCATTTTCATATACACTACCTACCCAAAAGTTTAGGACCACCCCGATGATCTACATAAACAGTAAATAAACAACGAATTTTATGT
>CAJVPQ010002150.1:0-14894 GCA_910591825.1 Funneliformis caledonium
AAAAATCTGTCCGACAATGAAAATCCGTTGTATTATAAAATTCGTTATATCAAAATTCGTTGTAGAAAGAGTTGACTGTATCTAAATTGTTAAGATAATTAGATGATATTTCTCCTATAAAATGAAGAAAATTAGTAAATTATCATTGAAATTAAAATGAAAAAACTAATTTATATATTGATGATAAATGAATTGAAATCATTATTTTCTGAAGATAATTATTATTTTAGAAATAAAAAAGGCTAATATAAAAGGAGTTAGAATATATTTAAATTTATGTTTAAATATTTTAAATTTTTAGTTAATTTTTTTTTGCTTTTCATATTAAGTTAAAATAAAAATAGTTTTAAAAATTGTAAATAAGAAAGACGATTTAGACTAAAACAAATTTTTTAATAATGAAAAATACTAAAAAAATATTATAGTCTAATTTTAAAATTATAAAAGATTTTGACTTTGAATTATCAGACTTCTATTGATTAATCAATAAACTGACAAAAATTTTTTTATAAATCACATCAGTCAGCTTAAAAAATAAAAAAGTAAAAAAAATTATTTAGAGTAATAATAAATGTATAATAATAATTAAGTATATAATGTAAGCAAATAAAATAAATTCTGAATTTGAAAATTATTTATTATTTATTAAAAAAAAATTTAGTGATTAAGGCTATAAAACAATTATTCAAGAAAATTAATGAATAAATTGTTAATTATAATTAGTGATTTTTACTTTGAATATTTGATGATTATTAATATTATTTATTAAAAATTAGTGAAATAGATAAAGAAAATCATGAAAAATCTAATATCACTACAATTATCCCCTCTTTATAGTTACTTTCTGTATAATTACATTATATAAATCTCTCATTATAAATATACATTTTATACAAATCATTATCTATTAATATTATATAAAAACACCTTTTATAATTATAGTATTTTTATAATTACACATTTTTAGAATCAACACTTAGTAATAATATATAAAAATCCCTCTGTATAGTAACTTTTTTTTATAATTACACTTTTTATTTTTAGTTATGAAAGGTGTGAATATAAGAGAGATAATTGTATATATAATTATTTATATTATCAGTTGAGGTTTATTATTTTCTTTAATTAATTTAACATTTTTAATATTTTAATATTTTTCTTTTAATTAAAAAAATCTTCTATAATTTATATTTAATTTTAACACTGTATTATTATTTTAAATATAATGAAAATAAAAATAAAAATATAATAATAATTTGTAATGCTATAACTAGTCACATTCTGCTAATATCATATAAAGTTTAATTTTATGTGATTTATAATATGAAATTAAAACAGATGTTATGATAAAAAAAAAATATGTAATAAAAAATAAAAAATTTATATAAGTTAAAAAATCATTATCTGTTATCAAAAATAATAAAGCTTATATAATAAATAATAATAAATAATTAAAAAAATAATAAATTTTAAGTGATTTAAAATGAAAAAAAGTCTATTTTTTTTATTTTTTATTATTTTATTTATTTTTTTTTTTTGTATTTTTAGATAATTTTAATAGTTATTTATTATTTTTATATTTTTTAGACAATTTTATGATTGATTTTTTCTATTTTTATTATTTTATTTATTATTTTTTTTATGATTTTATAAGAAAAATAGATCATATTTTATTATTTTATTATTATTTTATTATCTTTTTATATAGTTTTTTTTTTTTTATTTTTTAATTATATTTTATTAATAGGAAAATTAATTAATAGATTTGAATAATATTTTAGTTATATTTTTGCAAATTATATATTAAGTTTTTATTATTAATAAAAATTTTTAATAAATTTAATTAAATAAAAATGTACTGATGTTTAATTAAATTAATGCTGAATTATACTAATTTTAGATTAATTTATGATTATTTAAGTTTTAAATTATTATCAAATTATTTTATCAGATCAGAGTCAATTTAAACAATTAGAAAATATAATCAATCAGTTTTAAAAAGTATCAAAAATTAGTTTAAATTTAATTACTATATTCTTCTAAAAATAAGTAATTTTCAAAAATAAAAAAATAAGCAACTTCTAAATTAACTTAATATCTGAAAATAAGTATTTAATTAAATTAAATAAATAAATTTATAAAATAACTATATATAAAAAATTTTTTAATTTTAATGTTTCAATATTTAAATTATATTAAATATGATCGTTAATATCATCTTCAATATCATCTTTAATATTATAATCAATATTATTATTACTATCAATGTTATTATTATCATTGATATTATCTTTATCAAGAATCTTTAAATTAGAATCCAAATTGATTGATATTTCACAAGTTTTAAAGGATTCTATAATAATTTCATTAGAAATCCTTTTTTAAGATTTTTAATTCACGAATATATATCACTAAATCTAATATGATAAAGATTTCTCTTAGCAGTTTCTCTAGTACTATTATTAGTTATCTAAATATATTATTCTTTATGAAGATTATTCTTGAATAGTTTATTTATTGCAATATCTAGTGGTTGATAAATATTAGTCAAGTTATCTAGAATTACTGCAAGATTAAAGCCAATTTTATGAAACTTTCTTTTTACTGATTCTTTTATATAACCTTGAAAAGAATCATATACAAGTATTATTGAATTTCTTTGAGATCTATTTTTTATTCTTATATTATTGAAATAATTTATATACTTTACTATTAAATTAGAGTTCAAATAGCCATTTTTTTGAAACTAAATAATAATACTATAAGGAATTTATTTTTTACATAATATTTGCTTTTCTTTAAAAATATATATTGAAAAAAATTTAGTTCTATCTATAATAATGAATTAAATAGCACTAGTGAGTAAATTTTAATTTTATAAAAAAAAAGCTTAACTGTAACACATGTAAATACAATTATAAACCTATTTTTTTATTACCTATTGTATAAATATAAACTGTTATTTTATTCTTTAGATTGATGGTAAAATTATCAGCTATATCAAACTAATGGGATTTCATCTATATTATAAATATTCTTTAATTCAAATAATTTTTTAATTCTTAGGTTAGTAATAAATTAGTAAAACTTTTCTAATTACTTTTTAGTTTAATTAGGAAATTTCTGAAATATTCTAATTTATTTTTGCAATACTAATCTATACCTTTTTATAAAAGTAATTAACCAGCGGTAAGAAGTTTTAAAATTTAACTTACTATAAAGAATTTTCATATTTAATTTTTTTAAAATTTTTAGCATTCTACTTTGTATTATTACATAAATAATAGTAAAACCTTACTTTCTTTATTCTATAACCTATTTATAAAGTTACTTTTTAGCTTCAGAATAAAAGGCTTCTTATTCAGAGCCAAGCTTCTTACTTTTTCCTTTTTTTCAGTTGTCCAGTTTGAACTTGCAGATATCTAATATTCTACCATACTATAATTAATGTCAAAGTATTCTACTATCTTAATGTATTCATATTATTTTGCATAGGTAATAACTTATATTTTTTATTTGATAAAATGTAAAGTTCATGTATGTTTATTAACTTTTATAACCTTCGTTTAATAATTTTTTTGTAGAATGTAGCATTTTAGCTTAATAAAATTTTTTTTTATAATTTACATAATATTTAATGATTAACATAATTAATTATTATAAAATTTATTGATAAATTAGTAAGAATTTTGAATTATTCATCATAATTTAGTCAAAATATCTAAAAAAAATAACAATATAGCAAAAATATATTGCTTATTTTCAGAGGAATACGATATCTGATTTTAGCTAATTTAGACTATTTTAATTAGTAAATATAATAATATAATTTGACATAATTATATATTTTTATAATTATTTTTAGTTATAATGTAATATTTTGCAATTAGTTTTTTAATTTTATAGAAAAGTATATCTAAATAATAAAAACTTTATTTAAATTTAATCATAATATTTAACTAATTATAAAATAAAAGTTAATTTATAATTTTTTATAATTTTAGTTAAATTTTATTATAAAGTTTGAAATAAATATATGTAAAAATTTTAATTTAAATCATATGATTTTTTAAATATATAATATTAAAATAATTAAAATTAAATTGTATACAGTCAACCCTCTCTAAATGCACACTCTCTAAATGTACACACTATATATTTTCTCTCTAAATACATGCTCTTGTTCAGTCTCAAGCATATAGAATTCATATAAAAATTTTATCTTTAAATGTATACACTCTTTAAATGCACATTTTTTAAAATTTTCACTATGGTCCTGAAAGGATGCATTTAGAAAGGGTTGACTTTATATAGTTTTAAATATTTTATAATATTAATAAATATAAAATATATTAAAATTTTAATATATAAATAGAAAAAATTTTAGTAAAAAATTTTAATTTATAATTTTAAATTAAAATAAAAAATTATTAATTTTTTTTGAATTTACTAATAATTTTGATAAAATAATTTAATATATCTAAATTAATTTTAATAAGTAAATAAATTTCATTAATAGATACTTAATATTATATATATTATTATTTAAATATAATTATTATTTTTTATTAATAAAATTTTTTTATTATTTAAAATAAAAAATAATAATCATATATAAAAAGTTTAAGAAAATTTTTAAGTTTATATGAGATATATATATCTGTATCATATGACATATATTTGTCACTAGTATCTCATTTTTTATCTTTAGTTTTTATAATTTATTTTAGAAACTTAGAATTTTTTAATAAAAAATTAGAAATCTTAATTTACCTATGTAGTAAGATAAATTTTTATACATTCCTACCTGATTGGTTACATATTTATTTATTCACATATTTATCAGTATATTTTACTTCAAAAACTTGCTCAGTTGTTTTCTCTTTTTTTAGAATGCTATTAGATAATTTGAAAATTATTTTTATACAGTAAATATAAAATTTATTTAGTTGAATATTTATTTATAAATTTATGACATATAGTAATATTACTTTTATTAATTTCTTTATTTTTCATTTTTTTACAGATATTTCATGACATAATTTTAGCAACTTATTAAAACTAAATAGGTAAAATAAGTTATATGTACCAAAGTATTTGCATATTATAATAGTTTTGAAGAGTTAGTTTGAATAATTATAAGAATAAGTCATAACAATATTAGAATGCGTTTGTCAAAGATTTTAAGAAATACTCAAAACTTTAAATTAACTGAACAGAAAAATAAGTTTAGTTTAAAAATTTTACAATATAGTACTATTTAATGAATTAAAATTTATTTATTTTTCACTTATAATGACTAAATAATTAAAACTATCAGTTATCTATAAATTTCGGTTATTTATAAATTTTAATATTTTCTGTCTTTAAGTTAAAAGTGTGCAAATTTTTCTACTTTTTATACTTTAACATGAAATATTTTATAAGTAAAATATTCATGGTGGTTAAAGTAATCTTAATGCCGATCATATCACGTGATCCGTATACAATAAACCGTGTACAAATAGAAATTGCCATAAGTTTATTTATAAATATGATTTATTAATATTTTATTATTTTTTAATAGATATATTTTTATAATAATTAAAAAATTATTTAATTTATAACTTTAATTTTAAATTATTATTTAAAATTTTAATAAACAAAAATTACTATTTTTAAATATAATACAAATTTTATATAATAATTTAAAATGTATATTAAATAAATACAAAATATTTTATATAATATTTAAATATTTTAATTTCGTTATCGTTGCATTAGAAAAATCTTATTATATAGATGCATATAGGAATTATAAACGAATATGCAATTAAAAAATATAAATAAAATTATGTGTATATTATAAATAAATTTTGGTCACTGTTTGGTCAATTGATTGATGTGTATAAAAATTTGGCAGTGTTTTTGAAAATTTATTGCGACTAAATTGGTAATAATTTCTCATCAATGTTGAATGGTCTTTTATTAATGATTTTGTCAGCACGTTCTGTATCTATTCCCTCGACCTGTAAGGTCAGTTGTGATGCATTGTTAATATCTGGCGGATTATCCTGAAAATATAAAGCTTGACCAACAAATGGCCCAAAAATACATTTCCCAATTCTGAACATTCACAATACCTGCAATTTTCTGAGTTGTAACATCGGTTGCAGCTTTATAACTTTCCTCCTAATAATTGTCTAAAGTGAAGTTGCTTTTTTGCAGACCTTATATTGATGCACTTTATTTAGAAAATGACCTGAACACAAACCCATCTCTAGCAGCTTTGAAGCACAATTGAGGATAAACAATTGATAATCTCGAGCATTAACATTCTCGTGAGTACATGTGATAAACCATTCCTTTTTATTGATATTAAATGGGTTTCAACCTGTTTAGTTGCAATATAGAACCCAAGATTGAAAATCAATATCAATATAGCCACTATGTGCATTTCACTCATATTTATTTACATTCTCTCCTTCATAAAAATTTCAAAGAGAAAAGGTGGAAAAATGTTTTTATGAAATAAAAAGTTACCCCAGCACTCGAAAATAACTCATACGAAACATTTTTTGCTTATTTAAGGAAAAAATTCAAAATATCATTGAAGATAATGGGTTTTCAGCTTTATTTTCAAAGTCAATAATTTGAAACAATTTGTCGAGCACATTATCGATTTCAAAGATTCAGATTTTTTATAAATATCAAAAGATTCCCATTAATATCAGCTTTTTCTTAAAAACTTGGTTGGTTGGTCATGTAAATTTATAACTTGTACCTTTCTCGTAATCATCAATATTCAAACAATCTTTATTTGCAGCATTAAAAATTTACCAAGTGACTTCAACCTTTAAGTAATTATGGAGAAAAGCCTCAGAGTTTTTTAATAAGCATAAGGAATCCACTTAAAACAGATAATCTGAGATTCTTTATTAATATTGGATAGAGTAGTACTTCTAAGCAAGCTTAGCAAATTATTCAACAGGATAATAATAGTCAAAATAATTTCCAATATCCTTGATTTTTTAACGGATTTATAATTTTTGCTTTATATTTTTTTTTGTTTTCAGTGTATTAAAAATATTTTTTTTTTTCGCTTTGTAATTTTTGATCGAATAATGGAATTTTTTTTTAAGGAAAAGACAACGGAATATGAATATAGTCCGTTATTTTACCAACAAAAATGAGATGTTTGAATTATATGATACGTAGGATATTAACAAAGCTATGTAACATCAAAAATTTGATTTTTAGAAATGATCAACACAAAATTTGGAAACGATCGACATTATTATTTAAAAAATTAAAAAAGTTTTCAGATCCTTCTAAAATTTCAAAATTAATAGTTTGAATGGGTGTTTGAATGGGATTGGGTATTTATACCTCCCAGTAAAAATTTTTTTATTTATTTTTTTTTTTAAAATAATTTCAATTATTTATTAAAAATTAATTTTTCTTTAAAGTTGCTTAAAAAAAATTTTTCATTATAAAAAGATTATTTTTAATTTCAAAAGTTATTTTTCTAATAAAATTAGTGTAACAAGATCCATAGAGTGATTTGTTACGAAATTGATTTTCAAGTATTACAAAAATTTGTGTAATAATGTCCCGTGGGCATTGGAAGCTTCCAATGAATTTTATAGGAATTGGAAGTATTATTGTAATTGGAAGAAATGGAAATCCAAAAGTACTTCCAATTTTCACTTAATATAAAATTTATATGTTTCTATAGGCATTGGAAACCCAATAACTTTTTATTGGAATTATTGGAATTGGAAGAATTGGAATTCCAATTTCCAATACCGGTAGGGTAATTTTAATAATATAATTTTATGTATGTTATAATAACAAAAATTTTAATATAAAAATTTTAAAAATTTTAGTTAATTAATTCAAATTAGAACAATTGGAAATGTTTAATGTGGCATAGAATTTTTTTATTTTTTTTTTGATCATCATATACTCAAAATCAATTTCTTATCCCATATGATCGGCATAAAAATTTTTTAAATATATTAAATATATTAAAGCTATCATAAACTATAAAAAAAAAAAAAATTTTTTTTTATAAAGATTTAGGTAGGAATTTGTCAATAAGCAAATTCCAGATTTGGTAGTGTAGTATTTTTCTTTTTCGCCAATCAAAGTTTAAATACGCATAGAATATATTTCTTTTGTGGTCTTTCTAGTCTATTTATAGTTAAGCAACTAAGTTGATTGAAAGGAGAAGCGTGTTATTAAAGAAATCCACATTTTAGAATAAAATTTTAGATAATTTTTTAACCGGTTAAGAGAAACAGCTACAGCGGTATATTAATGCATATAATTCTGGCATTTTTTTTAAAATTGTGAAAATATGTTACGAAAGTTTTAAACATATTTAATTAAACTTTTATTGCCAGACCAATTTTTATCCTTAAAATGACACCTTAATTTTTAGCAGTATATAAAGATAGATACTAAACAAATCGATATACATGTTTTATTTATGAATATAATAGATCATATATAATATATCATACTGTAAAGTGATTTTTCTAAATCTAAAAAGTATATTAGAAAAAAGTATAAATATTTTATCAAAAAAGGGAAAAATAATAAAAGTAAATAAATATGAAATTTATCCTTTAAGTAAATATTTCAGTCCTATTCATAAATTAATACGAAATTATTGAGTATTATCTTGAATATTATTTCTATTATCATTTTGACTATCACCGCCTTGTCGAGTAGATGGGTCATTATTGACTAAATCTGCATTAGAAGTGCTACTCTGTCCAATATCATTGATGTTAGATCCCAAATTATCAGTAAGAAACTGTCTCAAGTGGAACTCGAGGTTTGCCTTATGCTGATTAGAAAACTCCAAGGGTTGTCATTGCCGCTGTTCGTTTTACCTTAATCCATATATGTTTAGGTTTAAATACTGAACTATAGTTGAATGTGAAGCCATTTGACAAGTCACTTTGTAAATCTTTTGACCATTAGGATGCTGAAAATAAAATATAAAAATATCGTAATTGTAATAATTATGAGGAGGATACAAGGTATTGATTATAAGCTCGTTAAGAGTTGTCTCTTTATTATTGATAAGATAAATTTGAAAATCATTGAATGGCTTGTAATAGAATGACCATCCTTGTTCTTGAGAAGAAAGTTGAGGATTTGTTGGCGTGCTATTTGAAGTTTCTTGCATTGCATTGATAGGATCGTTACTATCTGGATTATGTAGAGTAGACATTTTTACTTTGCTGTTGCGTTAAAAATTGGTGTGAAATATTTCTTGCGTAATATTCTGCTACGCCACAACGATTAATTTTGTCTTTTATATAAAACTTTTTTTTTTAAAAAAATTTTGAAAATATATTTATAATAATAAAAAAATTTCAGAATATATAATAAAAATAATAAAATAATAAATATATATATATATATTTTTTATAAATAAAAAGATTTTTGGAAAATCTCAGTATAATATATTATAAAATAAAAAAAAAAAATTTTATATAATAAAATAAAAAAATATTGGAAAAGTCTCAATATATAAAAAATATGAATATATATTTTGAAAAATCTCAGTATAATAATGTATAATAATAAAATAATAAAATAATGAATTTTATTTTTTTGAAAAACTTAATATTTATATATGTAATAAAAAAAAATAATTTTAAAAAATTTTTTATCTTTTTTTTTTTTTTTTAAAAAAAAAAAAAATTTATGGAAAAATCACTATCCAAAGCTTTTATTTTCTAAAAAAATTTCATAAAAATTTTTTTCTTATTTTGTTTTTGGATGTTTTAATAAATTTTTTGGAAAAGAATAAAAAGTCTCCAAAGCTTTTTTTTTTCCAGAAAACTTTTTCTTATTTTGTTTTGGAAAAATCTCAAAAATCAAGGATATATATATAAAAACTGTGTGAGACAAACTTCAGATGTATTTTAAACAGATGATACTGTGTGGGTGAAACGAAAATCAGATGATAACATTTGTGTTCACTAACACCCTTTATTTCCATATAAAATCTTTGCGCAATGAAAAAAGCTTATAACGAAACTCTATTAAATTTGTGGAATAACGGCATATATAATGAAATGACAAAGAATTACATATAAAAAAAATTGAAAAAATTAAAAAAACATGGTTTGTTAAAGCATGCTGGAGGGAATGGTCGACCTAAAATATTACCACAAGTACTTGCACTTGGTCAATATGTAATACACGATATTTCTCTTTCCACAAGAACTTTGGCAAGAATTAGAAAATTTAGGTGTGGTGGTATCATATAGAACTGTCGGAAGGCATCTTGTTATTTAAAAGGCGAACAAATGCTGACCGAATTATACAAGCTAAAACTTGTTGAGTGGGCACGAAAAACATATTAATGACCGATGGAACAAAACTATATTTACTGATGAAACAGCATTCCAGCTCTTTAGAAATACAGTAGAACGTTGTATAAAGGAAAAAAGACCGGTTCGAAGAAGCTTTTGTGCAAAAAGAAAAACAAGCTTAGAATGGAAATTCTTCGTACACATTGTATATACTGTAATAAAATATTTTTTTTTAAAAAAAAAATAATAAAACTTATAATTTAAAATTAAAATTTAATTTATTTTATTAAAATAAAATATACAAATATAGTTTAAAAATATTAAAAACAATATAAAAAAATAAAAATTAATATAAATAATAATAATAAAAAAAAAATAACACGGTAAATTAATATAAATAATATATATATAAAAAAAATACGGTAATAAATGTAATAAAAAATATATATATAGTCAATCGAAATCTAAATTTTGGTCAAAATTTATTGGTTCACTTGACCGATCACAAAGTTAGCTTGTTTTTGATAATAAAACCGCAAATGTCCGGATGTCCGATTCAAAATAGAAATGATTTTGGTTCTATTACCATTTTTTTTTTTTTTTTGGTATTACTAATTTATTTCGAAAAAAAAACAGATGATTATTGATACTAACTTCACGGGTTATCAGAGATTACTTCACAATTCACAGTAAGCAATGAATTGACTGGATATTTTGCCACGAAGTGGCAAAATCCACCAATCAATGCATTGCTATAGTAACTGTTTAGTTATCGGAGTATGTGGCTGTGTAATTAGTAGAATTTACCTCCAAGTTCTGATTGGCTGGTATAATTGATTATGCTTATTTATAACATCCCATATTGTGACAAATAAGCATCACCCACCGAAAAAATTCCAAGTCCCTCAAAAATTTAATAAAAATTGAAACATCACCAGTGTCACGCCGGTGACAAACCACCTAACCCCTAACCCTAATCCTAACCCTAATCATAATCTCAATTATACCAGCCAATCGGAGCTTGGGGTAAATTAGTAAATGCTAATTAGTATACATAAACTCAATTTCTTTTACTGTGTATCATGTTGACGTATATTATTTATTACACACCCTATTATTGATAATCAACAAAAGCTTCGTCTCGGAAAAAAAAACTTGAATTGTACATTTAATTGCTGAATATTTCGAATAAAATATTAAACGCATAATCCCGATAAAAAAAATATTCTACTTGCCGATTCTTTATAATGTGTTTAAGGGATTAAAATTGTGATATACTGAAAATGAGGTTTATATCTGAATGAGTATCAAGTAGGCAAAAGCATAATCACTTCGACATTATAGAAGACTTGATCACATCTTTGGGGATCCACAGTAAAATTTGTCATAAAATTTCAGAATCATCTATACGTAAAAGGTCATTACTTGAAAGATTTCGCTTGCATTTGATTATTAAAGATTTAACAAAATAATAATTCTTGGGTAATTACAAAAATGATTTTGGTAATGTTAAAATTCCCTTTCTCACTATCAAATAATTGATAGATCTAGCTTATTGAATTATATGCTTCTCTAGGTCCGTCAGTAAAATCTTCACCAAATAAAGAATAAGAACGAGCACTAATGATTGTCGAGTATATGGAAAACCGGTACGGTACGATTCGCCAGACCAAATTTGACATCGTACCGTACCGTACTGGTCCTATAATAACTAAGCCCTATTATAAGACCAGTACGGTACGGTACGCAATGAAATTTTTGTAAAATTTATTTTTATTTATTACTTATTTTATAAATACAACGAATTTTGATATTTTATTATATTAAAAAAAAAAAGAAAAAATACAAAAATGCGAAATTTGACATCGTATCATACTGTACTAGTCCTATAATAGGGCTTAGTTATTTATTATAGGACCAATACAGTACGGTACGAATTTTATAAAATCAGTCTATACCATCATAATTATTATAGGACCAGTATGGTACGATCCAATTTTGCGAAAAAATACTGATCTGCATGATCGTACTGTACTGGTCTGGCGAATCGTGCCGTACCAGTTTTTTATCTACCCATGATTGTCCTTTTTTTCTTTGTAATTTTCTGAAGTTTTATGTATAGAAAAAATTTGTTGAACATATAAAGTAATTGCACAAAGAAATTGTGCGACATTTTGAAAGAATGGATACTTACAAGATAGCGTGACATAATATTAAAAGAGACCCAAAAAAATGCATGATGTAAATAAGTGACTATAGAAGAAGCATTTTTTAATAAGTTTATTAATAACTTCAATGTGCTTGTAGAGTTGATCGATCATTGTATAACGGATTGTCTTCTTTACAAAATCCAATCCTACCAACGCAATGCAAGAAAATTCTCAAGCTTCTTTTCGAGAACCTGGATGGTCATTCTACTACAAGATTTTCAATTTTATCAAAGAGATAATCCTTAACGAGCTTATAATTAATACCTGTATCATCATTATTACGATTTTTTTATATTTTATTTTCAGCATCCTAATGATCAAAAGATTTACCAAGTGACTTGTCAAATGATCTCACATTCAATTATAGTTCAATATTTAAACTTAAATATATGGATAAAGACAATGAACAGCAGCAACAACCTTGGAGTTTTCTAACAAACCTCGATTTTCACTTGTGACAGTTTTTTACTGAACTGATAATATGGGTCGGTCCAATATTAATATTGGATAAGTAATGTAAGTTTAATAATAAATAACGATCAATCTACTCTAAAGGATAATAATTAAAATAATTTTCAAATTTACGATAACAATTCTGGTTTCACAACCTTAAATTTATTATTTGTCTTTTATATTAAAAATTCTTTTATATTTATCTTTTTCTTATAACGGAATTTTATCTAAAAAAAAATAAAAAAAAAAATAATTACAAGATTCAATGCCATAACCCGGATATTACACTTGGGCGCAGAATTCTTCCATCAAAAATATCACGAAATTTCACGTGATATATTTCTATCACGTTATTTTTCTAAAAATACTTCATTGTTTGCTTTTTTTTTTTCACTAACTCCTTGCGTCTACATCTCCTATCCATAACTCTTCCTTTTAAAGATACTTATTCCTAATAATTTCGGCTTCGTTATGTATTATAATAGCTATTGAGACGTTCACTTGAGACACTACTATACCGGAAAATGCTTTGAGTAATCGCGTGAACTTTGTAATATTGGGTTAGGATCTGGGGGTTTCGCCTCCAGGTTAGGATTTATTATAAAAAAACTTTCCCTTTGAAATTACATGAAGAATTAATCGTGTGGTAGGTTAGAGGGTTGGAGTTGGAAATAGTGCTTAGAAGGTAAATATTTGAGTAACTAGTTGTTTAAAACTAATGCCGCATAAAATAATAATTTTTTTTAAAATGGTTATTTGACAAATTATACAAATGTAATTTTGGTGTGCAAATTACGTAAATTATCACTATACATTAGTTTGTTTAAGAGTTGGGAAAACTGCGAAAAATTTAAAAAGCTGACCGAAAATCATGATTTTTACCAGCCAGCTCTTCTACTTTTCTTTAAAAGCAGTATTTAAGTATTAATTAGAACCTCGGAAAAATTATCATTTCTTTAAATAATTGCGTTTTACCTTTTTCCCATTTCTTTTTTTTTTTCTACGTTGACAAATGAAAATCAACCCTCATGACTTTTAAAAATAAATGGTGCTCATTCTTATTTGGTAAATTTTTTAAATCCCTTTCTCACTCTCAAATAACGTTCAATAGTAAGTTCAGTAATTTCAATGGAAATTTAGTTATCAATTAAATTAAAATGTTTCTCTTAGGAAGCCAGGAACGGTTTAAATCTCGGAAATAAATCGCGACTTTAGATACAAAATAAATAAGCTTCATTAAATTATATGGATGACCCTATGAAGTAAATACCATGTATACGAGAAAACGGCGCAAATTTTAGTGGTCAAGTCTTCTATCGTGTCAAGGTGACGATTATTTTGTTTTCTTAATGTTCTATATATAAACCTCATTTCATTCTATCACAATTTTAATCCCTTCAGACACATTATAAAATGGAACGTAAATGACAAGGCAATTGGAATATGCGCTTTATTTTTTATTCAAAAGATTCAGCAATTAATTGCTTATCACCATTTTTTTTATATACAAAATTTTTGTTGACTAATGAATTAAAATTTAATTAATCATCCATATTATTTTTTTTTTTTTGAATAATTTCGCAAATTACCAGATAAAAATCATCATCGGTAGTTGTTTCGTCTATGGCAATTTGGTTTTTCATGACAAAAGTTGAAATTCAGTTAGAGTTGTTAATAAAATTCTTGGCTTTAAAGTTCTGGTCCTTGTTGTGTTACACGATGTATATAACGATTTAATAATTATAGAAACCTGTTGTTATAGTATAGTAATTCCATCATCCTTCACATAGTATTTTGTTCATATATAATTTTAAATTGCGAAAAAATTTATTTAATAATTACACGGCCGTATATGATTATTATACTTTGTCCGTGGAGTAATTTTTCACGGACAGAGTTTATTTATACTTCG
>CAJVPQ010002151.1:0-14891 GCA_910591825.1 Funneliformis caledonium
TTTAATTCGTTAAACATAGTATGAATTTTTAATTACTAAATTCAGTATAGTAAGGGTTTTTTTATATTTAAAAATCTATCTATCACTGAAAATCTGTTGTATTGTAAAATTCGTTATATCAAAATTCATTTTAGAAAGAGTTGACTATAATTGAAATACATATAGTAATTTATTAATTTGTGTTAAAATATAAAACTTAACATTTAAATTTTGTATTATAAGTAAAAAAAAAATAATGTAATATAAAAAGGAATTAACTGTAAGATATTACATATTAAAAGTTAAGATAATAAAATTTAATTCTAACTAAAAATGGTTCCTATAATTATTTTCAAATTTCAATTAAATTGTAACTTAATTATGTCATAAACAAATTTTAATTGCGTCATAAGTTGTAATTCAATTGTACCATTTTTTTTTAATTGCAGTGACTATCTTTAATTTTAACTAAAAATTATAAAAAAAGAAAACTAGATAAGACAGTTAATAAAAGATTTTATAAAATCACTCCTTTGATATTTTATTTTTTAAACTATTTTAAAATAATAAGAATAGTTGATAAAAAAATTTTTTATCTAAAAATCAAAGTTAGAAAAATTTAATATATATTTTATTTGATATCAAGAGAAGAATATTAAAATTCAGCTAATTTTAATAGTAATTGTATAAAATATAAAGATGATCTATATAATGAGAATAAAGTCTATTAAGTAAATAGAGCTTTAAGATTAGAAAATTTTTTTTAAGAATGTAAATTATCTTAGCAAAATAATTTATGATAATGGAATCAAATGTATTAAGTTATCTAATAATAATAAATATAATAGTATCAATAAAAAAAAGAGAAGATTAAATTTATATATAGAATATCAATTTGTATTAGAATAAAATAATAACAATGATAATGAAAAAAATAGTATATAAGAACAATTTTTAAATAGTAAATATAAGAATAAAAATCTTTTTAATATTATAATAGTATTATTTAAATATTATTTAAATCAATTATTATAACTATTTTTAAAATAATTATATTAAATTAATATCTTGATTGGCAATGTATAAATGAAAGAAAAGTTAAAGATACAATATTATCTTATAATCCTAAACTTTCAATTTAAATAAGCAATAATTTTAAAAATTTGATATTATATAGAACCTTTGCAATAGAAAGAAGGAAACTGCCAGAAAAAATCAATTTTACTTTTATATATCAAATATGAATTTTTATTCAGAATTAGCATTAACTTATTTTTTTTTCACTGTTTTTTACTTTTCAATTATAAAGATTCTATATGCTAAAAAATAAAAAGTAAATCTTGAGAAAATTATAATAATCTGAGAAATTTACTTATGATTAAAGATAGTATTGCAATTAGTTGTAACTAGTGATAAATAAACATTATAAGGTTGTAACTAGTTGCAACTGATAACAAATAAGCATCACATAGTCGCAGTGTCATCTTTACTCATAATAATTAAAATAATCACAAATATAAATATATTACAAATTATCCTAACTGTGATCTTAAAGATTAATATCTTTTACTTGTATATGTTATTTAGAATTTATTAAATAATATAATTTTGATTATATTATTATCATCTAGACTTCTTTTTTTAAATTATTATGATTGTATATTTAAATTATTCAATATGCAATATTTTAAGACACTTGAAATTATTTAAATGAGACTCTAAAGGTATTTAAGATTCATTATATAATATGAGATTAGAATTAACAGGATTGTTATTAAATTTTAAGTTGTTGAAAATAGTATATCAAGATTTTTATTATTCTTTTTTGTTTTAATTTATATAATCAATAGGGTTCTAATAGGTTAATTTAATCAGATCAATCAAGTTATCTGAATTGAAAGAAGATTTAAGAACGATAATGAATCATTTTAATTAAACAATAAACTCATTCAAAAATAATAAAACTATTTAAAAATAATAATAAATCATTTTAATTGAATGATAAAATATCGTTTAAAAATGATAAAATTATTATTCAAAGACAATAAAAATATTATTCAAGAATAATAAAATATCATCTAAGAATGATAAAACTATTGTTTAAGAATGATGGTTGACCTGAATTTTATTAGATCAGATTAGATCAGATTAACTTATTGATCTAACCTAACATTTATCTGAAATCTACTGATCTGATTTAAATTTTCAGGTCAAATCAAATTAGATAAACAGGTTGATCTAACCTGATTTAAAACCCTAATAATCAATTTCTTTTCTTTTCAATTCATCAGATAAACTAACTTTTAATATATCTGTCTCTCTTACAAAAAAGAAAAGAATTTAAAAAAAATTCTAAAAAGAAATAACATTAATCTAATTTCTATATTATATTTTAATTAAATATTTTATTTTCTCAAATTCGATTTATGAGTTTATGTTAGTTATTAATATTATACATATATACAAATAATTAATGATTATGAATATTCAAGATAAATTTATTATTCTATAAGCTTAAATAATAAAAGATTTTTATTTTTGTGTTGTAGTTTTTTACTTGTAATTTGTATTATATACTTATAATTCTTTTTAACATTAAATAATAAACATATCATTTAATTTTGAATTATTAAAAAAATGTATCAATAAGTTTGAGGTTAAGAAAGTCAAATTTTTAAAGCTGAGTATGCTTAAAGCAGGATCAAGTAGAAGGAAATCTAAAGAAAACTCATAAATTTCAGATCAGATATATTCTGATAGTTAAGAAAATTCTTAATAAATAGCTGATAATTAAGTATTAACTTCTTTTATGTAAAGGTTGAAGCTTAATATTTTCTTTTAAAATATCAATTTGCATAAAATACAAAAAATTTAGCATTGATTTTATTGGTGAAAAAGATGCATTTGTTTAAATAATAAAATTTTTTTATTCAAATATAACTTGACTAAAATTAAAATGTAACAAATAAATGATAAATAGGATTTTTTATACTAAAAAATTCTCTATTACTAAAATGTATAATAAAAACAAAAAGTAAAGGATGTAATGTAAGATAACATATTATTTGAGATTGTAAAAAAAATCTTAATAATAATACTAATCACTTTTTTTTATAATAATATTGATATATAAAAATTTTTTAATAAACCAATAGAACTCTAACTGAAAATTCAAAAAAAAAAATTTTTTTATAAAAAATCTTAAACCAATTTAAAATCAGTAGATATGCTAAAAATCATATTTTATAAAACAATATTTTTTATTAATAACTATAAACCTTTATTTTATATATTAAGTAAATCAATAAATTAAAAAATCAAGTTAAAAAACATATCAATAATTAAAATTTATTATTCATGAAAAAACAAATTGTATAATTGAATAAGATATTTGATAAATGATTTAAAATAATATAACAAAATAAAAAATAAAAATATTTGATAATCATAGAAAATACTTTATAAATTGTTCTTTAAGATTCTTCTAACCGGGCTCTAGCCTATACAATCAGTTAATAAAAATATAATAATTATATATATTATTGATAAATATTTGAAAAATATATAAGCAATTATAAGTTAATTATAAATAGAAATACTTACAAATTTCTTTGCCATCCCATAATATGTATTCTGTCCATCTTCCAATATGCTATGACTATTTGAAGCTCCAAGTCCAACTCCTGCTGTATAAATCTCTGGTTGGATAGGAACAACTATACCATTTTTATTTTTACCCAAACCTTCTCCTGCCTTCCATCCCATGTTCTGCAATAAACGATTTCCAATATTATCTTCTCCAATTCCAAATTTTGTGGGCTGCTCATAAGTTTCCTCAACTGGATTGGATGATCCAGGCGCAGCAGGAGGTGCAGGTCTCCTGGGCTGTCCATAAATTTTCCTTCTTTGTGCCGCTCTATTGTTATATCTTGTCTTTAAAACAAATAAAAAAGTTTTATCATAAAAATCTGAATATAATAACACCGCCATAAATATAGTTTGAATATATACCTGAGGTTTTTCACAATCACCATCATTTTGTAATCCATATGCTCGCTTCATACGAATAGTTTGAACTAGATGTTCGTTCTCCATATTCAACTTTTAAATGATAAAGCAATTTTATAAATAAAGACATTAATAATTATATAAAATTTTTGAAGTACCTTATGTAAATCCGATAACTGTTCATGTTTTTGAAGTTCTGCCAAATCTATAAATTGTCGGTGACATAATAGGCATGCATTTAACGTATAGTCGAAAAGACCGTCATCACTTAATTCAGGCTGTGGATTGTATATATTAAAATAGCAAATTAAGTACGAATCAATATAGAAAATATTATTGTGCATTTATTATTTATTACAAACTTGGTTAGTATCATTTATTTGATGTAGTTCTTCTTTCCTTTCGTTCCATTTTTGCAATTGTTCATGAACCTTTTTAAATAAAAATTTATAATGTGAGCTAGTTAACATAAATATCTTTATGTGTATATCTATCTATCTTTTCACCTTCTTTTTTCCAATTGGCTTGTTTGATTTCTTTTTCTTTTCTTTAACTAAATTAAGGAAAAGTATTAGTTTGTGATTTAAAAATTTTGTTATGTCAAAACGATTATCGATAAATAACTAACCTCCTTTCGAGAGATCATGAGACGTAGATATCGATACTTCACGTAAGGCTTCGTTTTCTTCAACTGTTTCCGGTTCGTGTCCACTGTGAGAACCAATTATTATTACCAACAAATAATAAGATATGACAAGCGCGGTATGATCGATAGGAGGAATGGTAAAAGACACGTGGTGAAGAGATAAGAAACAAGGTGGAACAATTGCGTTAACAACAAAAGCTACGGAAATACAAGTTTTCTTGATGCTCTGCTTCATGCTTATATTATTCTCGGTTACAAACTAACGTTTCTGGTGATAAAGAATCTCTTGAGGTACTTGAATTAAATTGATTAATTTGTTGTGAAGGTACTTGCTGTTCGTGATTTATAGGCTCCTGCGGAGAATGAATTCCTGAAGGCCGTTGATGAGTAAAATCATTATCTGCAGATGGTAGTTTATTCATAATTTTATCATCAGAAATTTGTTGGGTTTCAACGCCTTGAGAATCAACTTCAGAAATTGACTTTGCGGAAACTGTTTTTTCTAATAGAACATAATATATGATAAAGATAACGAGATAAAAAAATAAATAAACATTAAAATTAATCTTACCTTTAGATTGAGTAGGGTTAATTTGTTGTTCAACAGTTTCAAGATCTGCATAAAACGCGTTAAGTTCAGAATCCTGATTTTTCTTTGGAGAAAAATTTGATTTATTCTGATTATTTGAGGTTGAAACCATATCAGAAACTGAAAATATAGATTTAGTCTCAGCCTTTCCAGTAGATGTCAAAACTGCGCCCATATCCGAATAGAAAGCATTCAATTCATCTTCAACGTTAACTAAATTTTTTTTTTTAATTATATGGTAAAAAAAAATTAATGAAAATTTAAAGTTCATTAAAGAGTAGGTGAGAAACACACGTTTTGTTTCAGGAACTGCAATCACTTCTTTCGTCGCCTCTGAACTCTCTTTTCGGCTTTTATTTTCAGCCTCATTTACAGAAGTCGAATTTGTAGACGATGAAGGCATATTGGATTCAATTGGAACTGAGCATTGTGACCCACAATATTCAACTGCATATGCTTTTTGATCCCAGTATGACATGGCAATCCCATCATCTCCCCAAATAGTCCACTCAGTAGTGGCATAAGCTGGTGTAAAACTTCCAGGATGAGCAAATGTCATACTAACAGTTCGTGAATCAACCACAAATCCACCTGGATAATAGTGAGGATTGTTGAAAATTGACAAGGCATATGAAGAAGTCTATCAATTGAGTAATACGACTCGATTCGTTAAAATACGTCAAATTATATATGTGTGTGTATATATGTTAGAAAAACAAGATTAAATTCCCAATAGTAAGTGTCAAACCTGAACATCATGATAATCTAAAAATGCAAATCCCCAAGACATCCTGGAGGCTCGATCTTTAATCAGCAAAACTCTTCTTAAAGCTGTCACCTGACTCGCAGAGGCATAAAGAGTCTCTTCGGTAGTCAAAGGGTCTAATCCACGGACTAATAAGATATGATGTGGAACTTGAGCTAAATCATTTGCTCCATCATTAAAGAACGAATTGGTAGGTGCCAAATGAAGTGAGCCAGACACCATGGATTCTGCATCACCAAATATAATTAAAGATAATGTGAGAAACCATACAAATAATAATATATATTGGATTTTGGAGCAAGTCGTTTTAAATATTATTATAATTAAGTAGCACGACTTGATGCCCAAAAGGGCTCAGTGGTATTTTCCCACAATCTAATCACACCTTTCTTCGAATGATGACATTGGTGACAACTTTCACGTTTTTTGTAATTTAGGAATCCACACTAAAAAAATATTAGTTTTAGTAACGTTTGTCTATGATTGAAAGATTAGTTTTACCAAAGTTATTCTTATACACACATTCTTGCAAGCCCAACCTTCATCCTCTGCAGATGCACTGTTGCTGTATTCAACGCGAACACGAATATCTTCCATCATGATAAAAGGATGATTGGCTTCAATGAATTGTCTTGCATGTTCAACGCTTGTAAATTTAACGAAGGCAAATCTGCGTGAATCCCCTGTAAACAAAATTCAAAAAATTTGCATTATTTACAAAACAATTTTCA
Source organism: Funneliformis caledonium (assembly GCA_910591825.1). Lineage (NCBI taxonomy): Eukaryota > Fungi > Glomeromycota > Glomeromycetes > Glomerales > Glomeraceae > Funneliformis > Funneliformis caledonium. The sequence goes on from CAJVPQ010002151.1 coordinate 6,720, forward strand.
GAAAGCTTTTTATTTATTTGATTTGATTTTTATGCTTCAATGTAAGTAGTAAGAGATAAACCTGTGCGGCGATCCCTAATTAAACGTATATTCTCAATACTAGCATGCAGGTTATCAAGAGTATGCTGAATCTAAAATATGAATAAAGGAAATTTAAACCAAAATTTGTTATACAATTAGTTTAAATATATATATTAAAATTTTAATAAACATTTAAAACACAAAAGGTTGAAAACGAACGTCATTCTCAGTAGCTGCGAGTGGCAATCCTTGTAGAATAACATGATTATTGGGTTCGCCAAGATTACGCTCTCTCCAACGTCCCTAAGTTAACAAAATTCATACATAATAAAAAACACTATTTTCAAATATTGAAAAAAGTAATTCCCCTTCCTAACCTCTGGCATTCTCTCTCTTTCATGTCTAGTTTTCCTTCTTTTACTGTTTTCCTCACGATCGTCATAATAAAACTTATTTCCCCATGAGCGTGCACCAATATCCTCTGGTCTACCCCTTTGAGGAAAGTCTTCTCGCCAATTCTCTTGTCTATTTATTACACCATTAGCTCTATGACGATCTATACTATGAGATCTACTACGGGACCTACGACGACGGTGTCTATTATCTTCACGGTTATCTCTACTATATTCTGGACGGTAAGTTTGATTACGGCTATAACGAAAATCTGACATTGGGTTTCTTGTATGGATATTAATAAATAAGACGCAATATAGTTTTTTAACTGGATGAATGAGTCATAAATGTATTATTAAGTGTGTTTGCATCGCAGTCAATGCAGATTTTGATGTTATATGACGTGCCTCAAATATGAGGTGCGTAGGTTGACATAAAGAACATATACGCATCACTGAGGTGCGTCATATGTTGACAAGCTTTGAACTTTTTTCATCATATAATAAATAAATAGATCCGTATTTCCGTATTTTAATTAAAAAAAAAATGTCTTCAATTTCTTTTACTTCAAGTGAGTTTTTATATTTTTAAAGTTCGATGTTGACTTGAAAGATTTAATAATCAAAAAAATTTTCAAAAAAACTTAGGCAATAAACTAAGTCGTGAAGATTATCGTCGTCAAAAAGATCTTGAAGCTGCAAGAAAAGCTGGGACAGCTCCTGCAGAGCAAGATGAAGAAGGCAAAGACATTAATCCTCACATTCCACAGTACATCGCAAAAGCACCGTGGTATCTCGATACAGGTCGACCTTCCTTAAAACATCAGAGAGTTCAACAAGAAGAAGCGGAAACAATAAATGATAAATGGTACGCTCGTGGACTTCGTGCTGGTCCTGCAGCAACTAAATTTCGTAAAGGGGCTTGTGAGAATTGTGGAGCAAAGACACATAAAACAAGAGATTGTATGGATCGACCAAGGAAAACTGGTGCAAAATGGACCGGTAAAGATATAAAACCTGATGAAATCATTCAGGATATTGAATTAGATTATGACTCAAAAAGAGATCGATGGAATGGTTATGACCCGTCCGAACATTCTAAAATTTATGAAGAATATGAAAAGATTGAAGAAGCTCGTCGCAAAATGAAAGCTAACGAACTTGATAAACAAAGTACCATAGAATTAGTAAAAAAGACTGGTGAACGTACCGCTGGAGAATTCTCCAGTGAAGACGAAGAGGATGATGAAGATAAGTATGCTGAAAGATCTGATATGCCAGGTCAGAAAGTTAATACAAAGACGAGAACGACTATCAGAAATTTAAGAATTCGTGAGGATACCGCTAAATATTTAAGAAATTTGGATATCGATTCCGCATATTATGATCCCAAAACTCGTTCTATGCGTGATAATCCGAATAGAGAAGTGGAAGAATCTGAAGCATATTATGCAGGGGATAACTTTGTTAGATATACAGGAGATGCACCCAAGATGGCCAATCTTCAACTCTTTGCTTGGCAAGCATATGATAAGGGAACGGATGTGCATTTACAGGCCAATCCTACTCAAGGTGAGCTTTTACATCGTGAGTATCTCCAGAAGAAAGAGAAACTTAAAGATACAAGCAAAGATTCAATATTGGCCAAGTATGGCGGCGAAGAACATTTGGATGCTCCTCCCAAAGAGCTGCTTTTGGCTCAAACAGAAACATATGTGGAATATTCAAGAACTGGTAGAGTGATAAAAGGTCAAGAGAGAGCCAAGGCCAAATCCAAATATGAGGAAGATGGTAAGTTAAAAGTTGAGTAATTTTAGTAATTCTTAAATTTATATCAGAAAATTATTAATATATTATTTTTATTTAAACAGTTTACATAAATAACCACACATCAGTTTGGGGATCATCTTGGGCTGACGGTCAATGGGGATACAAGTGTTGTCGTTCTTTTATCAAAAATTCGTACTGTACCGGTTCGATTGGAATCGAGGTAGCAAATTCGTCAAATCCGTTGGCAAGTTCTAGCACCAATAATTCAGCATCAACTACTGCTAATAAAGAATTATCAACTTCAAAGAAAACTCTTGTTGAGTTGTATAATGAGAGAAACAAGAATACTAAATCCAATAATACAGACAATGATGTTAATAAACATCTTAAACGCAAAGATCTTGGAGAAGGAGAAATCAAACTGGATTCAAAGAAATTAAAGAAGGCACTAGATAATGAAGAAAAACGTTATAAATTAAAAGATGAAGAAGTAGAAATGAATGATCGAAAACGTCCTTATAATAGTGCATACATGGGCAAAAATGTATCTACTGAGGCCGAAGTTACTGAAGAAGATTTGGAAGCATATAGGCTTAAAAAACAATCGTAAGCCTTAATATGATTTGATTTGATTTATTTATTTTTTTTTTTTTTGGGATATTTCATTAAATGGTTTCATTAATTTTTTTAGACATGAAGATCCTATGGCAAAATATGTTGATGAAGATCAATGATAGATTATTACATTGTAAGTTGGTATATTAAGTATAATAAATATAATACGGACAAAAAACAAAAAAAAAAAAAAAAAAAAAAGGAAAAAAAAAAAGGTGAAGTAAAAGGGGAATACTCAATTTATATAAATAATAATAATAATAAATAAATTAACGTTATTAATAAATTATAATAAAGAAAAAGAGGAATAAATCTAATCATCATAATCATCATCATCATGTTTACCAGTTCCAAAAATTCGAGACATCGAATAATCTTTGAATAATAAATCGTCAATATCTTCATTTACGTTAATTGCACCATATCTTTCATATGAGAATAAAATTTTTTGATTAGAATAAAAATTTATAATTTAAATATCGAAAATAAATTGATATACCTGATTAACACTTCTTCTACAGTATCTGCATCAAAATTTGTCTCCCCGATTTCTTCAGTTATTTTAACCAAATTAGCAATTAATTCACCATTTTTGTAAACTAATAAAGCAGGTAAACCAATTGGATCAAATTCTAAATCATGTGCGAGAATTCTGAGAAATTTAGCTCCAACAAATTTTCGAGCCAAGTGGATCAAACATTCATTTAATAACCTACATTGTGGAATTGACTAGATTTATTTAAATCTTTAAATTAGATAGATAGAGAGATATATAGAAGATGACTCAACGAACAAACTCACGTTTTCATATAAATGTACAATAACGCAAACATTAGATGCTTCATTGTCGATGGCTTTGACGTATTGATTTGCAGATATTTCTTTTAAACTACCAAATCTTTTTTTTAATGATTTATTAATATTTGTCACGCCTTTTATCTCTTTTAATCTTTGATTACGGTATTTTTTTAACATTTCTTCATCGTCTGAGCTAATATTTTCTAATTCTTTTAATAGATTCTCTTGAGCTTTTTCTTCTTGGTCTTCTTGGTATGTCGTAGTGATAAAAGCTTTTGACATCATACGCTCATTATGTGCAAATATAGCCGCAGCCTTTTGTTGTTGTACTTGTTGTTTATGATATCTATGATCTGCCAAAACTCCTTTAGGACCTGTTTGTGGGCCACCATGTTGTGGAGGTGTTTCTACAGTATTATTTCGTGTGGAGGAGACCTTAATTAATCAAATATAATATTAATATTAAGGTTAATTGCTGATAAAGGAGGGAATCATTTATATTTCTCACATTTGATTCTTCATCGGAAGCGTCTGAAGCATGAGCTGATCTTGACGGTTCTTGTTCATCATCGAGATTAGCTTTCAATAAACTTTCAACTAACGCGTCCATTGAAAGAAAGTAAATAATTTTCTTTTAGGTCTGGACTTTTTTTTCTTTTATGATCACTTTTGATTTTGTGAAACCTTGCACAAATCAGAAGCAAATTTTGTGTGATGTAAATCAATTGTGTTGTAATGATCTAATTTTTATTAATTTTGTGATTTTATGTAAAATAATTTAATCATCTCATTTAAAATATATCATATTTAGTTGTTTAAGTAATTCTTTGATAAGTTTTGATAATCATTATTTAGGAGAATATTATATAAAGAAAAATTACATTTAATATCATAACTTGATATAGATAACAAATATAATTCAATATTATTTGGTAAATGTGTTATAAATTATTTTAATAAACATCCAATTTATTTTCTTTTATATTTTCATCAAATTTTAATTTACAATAAATACTACAAATCATCAAAAGTATTATTAAGTTTTTTAATAATTAAATATTTTAAATATTATTTTCTAGATACATATATTTAGGATCAAAAATATAAATTGTATAAAATAAGGGTTGTGTTAAATGATTTGAAATATGCAATTCAAATTTTTGAATGCTGCCTGAAATGCTGCTTAAAAAATAAAATAAAATGCTAATAAATTAAAGTAAAGACTTGTTATAAGATTTTCAAAAAATTTGAATTTTTTTCATAAATTATAAAATTTCATATCAAAATAAATAATAATCCAATTAGATTCAAAATAAACTGTAAAATTTGCTAATCTTATTAAAATAAATGAAAAAACTGGTTTTTTTATTATTAAAAATAATCTAAACCTTAATAAATACTTATAGATTATATTTTTATGATCCTTAAACTTTTTTTTAACTTACTCAATTGTAAGATTATTCAAGTCAAACCTCAATTTCTAGTTATTGAATTGTCTCTGTCAAGCGTACTAATTTTTTAAAAGTTTTTTATATCAGTAATAAATATTCTTTAAAGATCTTCTTTAATTATAATACTATGAATGATTCTAAATAGATTAAATTGATTAAAACTTTTCAAACAAATACTAATAGACCTTTTACTTATATTATTTTTATAATCTAATCTTCCTATTTTAATATCTCTTTTAGAATTTTAGCAATATTTTTTTGCAAATACTTAATGAAACTAATATTTTTAGCATCTTATTTCACTTTCAGATTTTACAACTTTAACAAATAGAATGGCTGTTTAAAAATTTTTTGGTATATTAGTCTTTTATAATTATATTATTAAAAGATAATTAGTTTCTGTTATTATTATATGCCTTAAAGTTACTTAACATCAAACTCATAATTTTTAATTATTTATTTATTATATCATTAGTAGAAATATCTCAATAATACTAGCTATCTACAAATATTATATTTGTGACTTCAAAAAAGTATTAAAAAATTTAAGTCTAATAATTCCATTCTGCTGAAAATTATATGTCTAACAAAATATTAAGAAATGCTTTTGAATAAGCTATCTCATTAAATAATATATATTAATTTAAATCTAATAATTCTACCTATTAGAAATTTTATATATTTAATGAAAAAGTAAATATATTAAAAAGTATCTTTATGTTAGTTAACTTATAAAATAATATATAATCATGTTAATCAAAAATTAAATCTAATATTCTTTATAAAAGTTCAAAAAACATCTGCAAAATTGTCTTAATATTTTCTTAATCAAGAATAACTTTAAGCTTAATAATATAAATCTAATAAAAGTTTTGGTAAAAAAATTATATGTTAATTAAAATTAATTACATTTTTAATTTATTATACCTTAGTTTTAGATGCTTTTTAAAACTATCTAAAAGCTATCTAAAAATTATTTAAAAGTCATCCAAAAAGTAATCTAAAAGTTATTTTATAACTGACTGGTGAATTAACAGTTTAACTTTAACAATTGCCATCAATTAATCTAATGAAATATGTATATCAGAAATAGTTTAAAGCTTTAATTTAAAGCTATCATAATATCAAATAATATAATTACCTCTGATATATAATAAGTATTGACTATAAGCTAAAGTAATTAGCTTATTATAATCAAATTATGATATCTGTTTTTTAGCTTTCTAATGGAATCAACAACTTTTAAGCCTAATGCAAACTCTCTTACAGGTCTTTTTAGAATTACTGAAAATAAAAACTTAAATATTTACTAATTATTTTACTTTTTTATCACTAAATTTAAAAAGATTAATTAATATAATTAGCTAATACTTTAGTTTTAAAATAGTTAAAAAGGATTTGATAACTCTATAAATAATACTTTTGGCAGTAAACTTATGATCTAAAAGTAATAAGTATAAAAAATAATTAATTAAAAAAAAATTTTATAAGTAAGTAATAGTATAATAGTTAGATTTAATATTATAATTAGAAAAACAAGAATTTATAAGAAAGATACAATCTGTAAATATTATGAACTTGAATACTCAACTCCTCAAAAAATTTGTTAATATCTTAAGCAAAAAAATCCTTACAAACTATTACAAAAGCTAATTCAAGTATTATAGTATAAAACCTCTATAATAGAAACTTAAAAAAAATATTAATAAAATTAATCCTGTGATTAAATTTTAATCAAATAAAAAAATTGATTTATATTTGTAAAAATGAATTAATTTATAAAAGAAGATTTTTTCAATTTTGTAAATTATGTAAGTACTGTGTAATATATATTCAAGCTAATCAAAAATTAGAATTAAAAATTATATAAAATAATTTATTTTATTTTATTTTATTATTTTATTATAAATTGCATCAGATACATAATGATAAGACATACATTTTTTAGTTATAAATTCTACCATTTTTTAGTAATACTTTTTTTTATAAATAATCATATATTACTATAATTTTTTGCATATTTTTGAATTATAATTAAAGGAACTAAATCTAATATTTTAGTAATAATTTATTATAATCCAATTTATGTATAATTACAATGCATTTCTTTTGCTATACCCTAATATATCTTTAAATAATTCAATTTTTACAATAATATTTAAAATAAAATATACAAATGATAAAAGAATTATTTTTATAAATTTATCATCACATATTTTTTTCAATTTTAATTTTTATAATTAATTTTAGATAAATTAACTTGATATAACTTAATCAATATTAAAGATATTAAAATTTTAACCTAAGATTCTTAAAGCATATGTTATGGTTTATTTATTTTTTAGATTAAATTTTCAATTTTATATTTAATAAAATTTTTTTTGCATTTTAAATTTGTTTTATTTTTACTATAGTAAAGTTTCTATTATAAAAGTTCTAAATTATAGTTTAAAAGGTAATTTAAAAACTATTCAAAAGGCTATTCAAGAACCTATAAAAAAAAATAGTTATACAAACTTCAAGTAAGATTCTGAAATGCAAACTTAGATTAAACTGAAAATGATAAAGTAGGAAAAAAGCAAATTAATATCTATAATAGAGCTACTTAAGCAATGCTTTTGAACAAATCCTATATCAATTTAAGGAGAGAGAAGGTAAGCTTAATGCTTGAGAATATATTGAGGTAATAACTCAGCATTAGTTATTCTTAATTTTTTTTTTATTATTTTACATGATTATTATGTATAATATAAATTTTTATCAAAAAAAAAAATTACTGTAATAAAGTTTCTTAAGCATTTTACAAAAATATAATAGTACTATCTAATGTGATTTTTTTTCTTAACTTTATCAATAATTTATTATATATTTGTGAAATTATTAATAATAATATTATAAAGTTTATATTAGCAAGAAGTATTATATGTAGCTGTATTATTATTATAGTTTTACTTTTGTTTATTATTACTTGTTTATTGTAATTTATACAGTCAGGGAATTTACCAAATATATCTTGGCGATCAATTTCCTAATATGGTAAATATTACTGATCAGAATATTCTAGATTATCCCAATCAAAAAAAAAATGATTGGTTAAAATTAAAAAATTTTAAATTTAATAAAAT
>CAJVPQ010002152.1:0-14878 GCA_910591825.1 Funneliformis caledonium
CTAAAGCGAATGACAAGTTAAAACTAGATATTCTTTCTTACATTTCTTCTCATAAAGGTGGATGGACTTGTGATGCCGTATCTATAGAAAAAAAATTTATTAAAGAATTATCAGATGCTTTGTGGTATGTTAATAAATGTGAAAGTAAAACATTTAATGATAAATATACAATACTAGCAGAATTTTTTCAATTTGTTGATCAGTTTGATCCAGTAAAAGACAAAAAAGGACGTCTTCTGTTTACTTATGATGAGCTAAATTTTTATAGTTAGAATTTGACTGCTTATCTTAAAATGTCTTGGATTGAGCACCTATGCTTTGCCTTTTTAAAACCATCTTTAATCAAATTTGCAATTTGCAAAATTTGAAAGAAGCATTTACATTTAAGATAGGGATATACACTTACCATCATGAAAATATAATAAACACAACTTTTATTTAGAAGATTGATCTGAATGTTGATGAATCTGCAACTTTTGAAAAAAATTATGAAATCTGAAATGAGTTGAAAAATTCTATGCCTGTATATATAATATGAGCAATGAGAAGAGAATTTGTAAATACTTGCGATATGTTTCTTGATAATGTTGAAAAGTCCAGGGTTCGTCAAATATATAAGGAATTTACAGAAGATTCAACTGCAGATGAATCAGAAATAGATGCTAGAGTTAAACTTGCATTTGATTTAAGGATCCAGAACTTATCACTGATCTCCAACATTTTAATGAAGGAAAAATATCTATTTATGATACCTTTTGAAAATATGCCAAAAAATTCTTAGAAGGTACTGCTCAAGATTCAGTTGTTACTGTTGATGAAAGACACTATGATCTTATTATGCATTTAACTCGCGCTATATCTGTAAAAGATTTAAGAAATCAAATAATAAAAATATGTTCAGAAGATACACCAATTCCATCAGTACAATGGTTAAGACTGCAATTTTGGTCGAAAAATCCATGGAATCTATCAAGTTTGCAATATACCAGAAACTTACCACTAAAATTTATGATACAGATTCGGTAATTACATTCACATCACATTGATAGCCATTATGCATCAGCAATTTTTTGTTATCTTAAAGAATTGGCTATAAAGTTTAAAAATCATATATAGTTGGTCTTTTTAGATGACAAACATTGCTATAAAATAGGGAACTAGGACATCCAGTAGCTGCAATAGAACGTAGGAAGCAAGTAGTTGTTACTACAAATGAAATCTTTGCTGTTTCAGATCACAACTTTACTAAATGTAGTCTAATTCCAAATGTAATAATGCTTTGTAACATACCTGATAATATGAAAGGATCATTCTATAGAGAACAAGTAAATATAGGGTTAAAAGATGCAGCATTTCAGGTATCAAGTGCATTACGACATATGACAGAACTGTATGACATATTATTGTGCACTGAAATGCATCATCCTTTTTTAATGCTGTATACAGATGGTGGTCCTGACCATAAAAACACTTTTCTTTGCATCCAATTATCATTAATAGCAATGTTTATTGCTTTAGATTTAAACTATCTAGTTGCTGTAAAAACTCCGCCTGGACACTCATAGAAGAATCCAGTAAAGTGAATAATGTCTATTCTAAATCTTGGTATGCAGTGTATTAGATTAATGCGTCAGAAAATGAGTGAAGAAATGGAAAATTAATTAGTAGATATAATAGTTTAGAAGATATACACGAAAAAAGCAAAATAAACAATCAATTAGAAAAAGAACTGTTACAAAATATGGAACCTACTCAGGATTTTTTAAGCAATTTATTTACACGTTAACGTTAAAGTCTTAAAGATGAATCCTTTAAGGTATTTGAACCTGCAACTAAAACTGAGATAAAGAATTTTTGGGAATCTGTACATTTGGTAGATGATTCAATTACAATGGAAGATACATCGCAAAAAAAGTTGCAAATAAGATTAATACGTAATTTGATTATTCATAGTAATTAACATTAATATAATATTAGCAAATAACCAAAAACTTACTTTTTCAATAACCAAAGTTGCAGGATTCATGGAACATTGTTGTCGCAAACGTCTGTATTTTTTTGAAATAAAAAAATGTAGAAATGATGAATGCAATATATGTAGGCTAATTAGAAGTAATCCAGATGTTTTTAAAGAACTGAAAGGTTTACTTGATCCTATTTCTAGACTTGAAGATCATTATATGTCATTCTCAGAAGTATATGAGAAGAAAACAACGGAGGAACATTATTCTTTTTTACAGAATAGAAAACCTAGAAATGTGTCTAGAAGTATAGAAAAAAAAGGAGGAAATGGCATGAATTTTAGTCCAACTACTCAGTTTAGAAAAAATGTAAAAACAGTTGTAAAATGTGTAGAATGTAGCAAACCTCGTGTTCTATATGCTTGCCATAAAATATCAGAGGAACAATTTTGTCTCCTTCAATCTTTTCTAGAATCAATAGAATACACCTGTGGTATCACGTTCAAAGGTCTTTCTGAGTTGAGTTCTTTTAAGAACAGGAAAGGAATTGATGCTAATATCAATGAAAATGATGATGAAAAAGAAAACAATAATGAAGATATGGAAGGAACATCACGTAATGATCCAATAGCTGAATTATTTAAGATAGTCTAAATTAACAAAAAATATACATGTGATTCAGCTATTGAAAAACCGTATTTTGTGGCCAGAATTTTCCTCAAATTTGCAGTGTATATGGTATATCAGAGAACTTAGTACAAATAGAAAATGAGTTACCGTATTGTAGAGAATGTCATGTATCAGCTGAGAACAAAAGGAAAATGGGAAAAAGGAAGTGTTTTGATGCTGAAAGCAGAAAAAAATGTAAGGTAGAAAATTGATAGTAACAATATCCATCCGATATCAACTAAATGGAAAAAAGAGAACACGTTTTTATTTATCATGAAATTTTGATTAATTAGGTCATTTAGATGTAGTTTTATATGTATATACGTATATACAGTGTTGGTAATGGTCGCGGCCAATCATATTACTTGGCCATTGTACATAAATTAGCTGATTGGCCAATATCAATGGCCAAAATTAGTGGCCAAAATTCATTGGCAATTGGCTGCGGCCAATTATCTTTTGGCTGTAATTTTAGCCGATTTTTGGCTGAAATCTGCCAATCATTTGATCAAATTCATATTTGATAATCTTTTTTTTGCGATCCTTTTTATTTCTATACTAACTTTCAATAGTAACAAACAAACGTAAAAATCTTTCAAAGTATTTTGAGGTTTTACCCAAAAAGGCAGATAAGTGGCATAATTATACAATTTGTATTGGCTGTGTAAAAGTTGTTAGCAGAGAATATGCTATCGAAAAAAAATTTTCTAATAAAACTGAGCGGATTTTAAACCATTTAAAAAAATGTGACAATTTTAAGACGTAGTTTTCTGAGGACGAAGTAGAAGAAGTTTTGGGGGCAAATAAAGATAAAGGGATATATGAAAACTAAGTTTTTGTTCCAGCAAATAATAAGAGACCACACGAACAAAAATTTACTTCAAGTAAATTTTTTTTTTGTATTATTTCATGAATAAAAAAAATAATTGTTTTAATAATTATATAGATAAACGAATCAATTTGAAAACTTCTTATAGAACAGGATCACTTGATCAGTTTATTTTTCATCCTTTTTCTAAGAAGGATAAGGATACGTTTGATGATTTGGTTTTAAAAGTCACAGTATCAACCGGAATACCTTTACAATGGGTAGAAAATAAAGAAGTAAAAGAATTTTTTATGTTTATCAATCCTACATTAGAACTTTCTGATCGTCATGCTCTTAGAGGTCAGATTTTACAAAACACTACACAAAAGTTGGATTCAGACTTAAAATTAAAGTACAAAATGATCCTGTTAGAGTTATCTTATCTTTTGATGAATAGATAAATATTTTGAAACAAAATATTTTAGGATCAGTTTTTATTACTTCAAAAGGTGAATTTCTGGTTTGGAAAGCTGAAGATGTTAGTAGTGAAAGAGAAAGAAAAGAGGAGGTTATGGAAAAAATCAAACAAATGCTTTATGAATGCAAAGAAATGAAGATAAAATTGATTGCTATAGTTACAGATAGTACTGCAGCTTATGCTGCTGCTCAGTAATTAATAATTTATTTAAAATGTATTTGTAATTTTAATATAATTTTTTATATTAAATAATAATAATAAATTTTTTATTAGTTATCGCCTATGCCTTATGTATCATGAAATTGTTTATCTTTCATGTTTTACATATCAAATGAACTTGTTTATTTCAGAAATTTTCAAAGATTCAATTTTATTTAAAAAAGCAAGTTCTAATGCAATTTTAATTGCATCTTATTTCCATAATTTAAAAAATAAATATTTTATTGGTAATTTACGTGAATTACAAAAAGAGCATTACGGCAATTATATTAATTTAGCAATACCAGAGGATACGCATTAGAACAGTCATTATGAATACTATCGAACTCTTATAAAATCTAAATCAGCACTTCGGGTAAGTAAAAATTTTTTTAATAAAATTATATTATTTATTTAATTTTATTATATTAATTTTTATTTATATTATTATAAGTCATTAGCATATAAATTTGAAGAATAAGATATTTTAATTGAATCAAGTACAAATCAAACCAGTTAAACTAATTGAAGCAACTTAACTTTACTAACAACTATTACAAATATACTTCTTAATAATGATTGGTGGAATTAAATTCAGAAACTTGAAAATTTACTTTATCCATTTTGTATTGTACTTAATATTTTACAATATGATAAAGCACGTTTACATGAAGTTCTTCATAGTTTTGGATATTTTGTTAATTTTGGAAAACTTATGAAGATATTGATTTAGAATAAAGAATGCTTTTATGATTACAAAAAAGGTGGCAAGATTGAGAACAACCTTTACTTTTATTATCTTGAATGCTTCATCCTAATTATCGTTTAAATAATTTGAATCAAACTTTAAAAAATTTGAATTATATATATTTATCAAAATGGCTAGTATATTATTATGAAGCATAGTCAAAAAAAAATCTAATTCAATTTTACGCGAATTTGAAAAGTATCGTGTTGGTATTGAATTTTCATTTAATAATTAATCATTACAGCAATTTACTGATGATATCTTAGGATTTTGAATATGGGTAGGACTCGCAGCTAAAGAATTGAGTTTTATTGCTCAATGACTTTTTGGCATCTGTATTAATTCTGCTTCTGTAGAAAAACTCTGGTCTTGTATGAGTTTTTTACATACATCTCGTCAAAATCGATTACATGTAAGTAATTATAATTTGATTTTTTTATTTAATATTAAAAATATTTATTAATTTACTATTATAATTTTTAGTTTCAAAAGACTTTAGATATGAGTAAATTACGTGCAATAATAAGTTATCAGCATTGTATTAATGAAAAACAAAAAAATGATTATATCATTAATCCAATAGATACTAATGCTGATAATATTAAAGATACTGATGAATGTATTTTAATTAATGATGAAAAAAGTGAAAGTAGATCGATTTCTAAAGAAAATGAGGCTAATCAAATATTAGATTTGGAAGAAGATTATTTTGAATTGGATAAAAATTTGGAAACAATAATTATTGATTGAGATCAAATAATAATTGAATGGGAAGAAATACTAAAAGTTGAATTAGAAGGACATAATAATATTGATGATGTTTATGATAATGAAGAGAATGATGAAATTGATAATATACATAATCAAACACATCCTGCTATTAATATAGATGCTAAATGGCAAATAGTTGATTTGTTTACTAAAACTTTAGAATTACCTACTTTATTTGGTAATAATTAAATAAAAAATATATTGATTTGAAATCAAATATTATACAGTAATTAATAAAATTATTAAATAGTTTGAAATATATTATATTTATAATAAAATAAAATATATATTAAGAAATAAAAATGTGATACAATTTATATCAATATTTTTATTTTTATTTTAACCAATTACTAATTATATTGAATTTTCATTTTTCAGACTTTAACTCTTAGAAGTTTAGTATTATTAAAAGTAAAAAATATTAGTAGGTAATATACTGTATATATAAGTTTAATTCTTAAAAACAAAAACTATAAATATAAATTCTGATTTTAAACTATATATAATAAGTAAAATAAAAGGATAGTTATGGATTTTCTTTATAATATTATAATTTTTTATAATTTTACCATTATAATGAAATAAATCTATTATATAAAATATAAAAATAAATTTATTATAAACAATTTATAAAAGTTTAATAAATGGTTTAATAAAATTAATAATTCTAAAATTATTTTTTTTTTTTTGTAACTGTTGGTAAAACTTTTATTAGTAAAATGATATTTTTAGATAAACTAAGTATTAACAAAATGGTTGATCTAAACCCAGATTAAGTAATATTTATGTCTATAGTTTGCTTAGTTAAATTTTAAAAAAATATTAAAATTTACTTATTTTAAAGCAATTAATAAAATGTTACTTTTGTACTGTATTTTAATTTTAATTTTAAAATAATTAAATTTGCAAATATGTAAAAATACATATTATATATGGTTTTTTGAATTCAGCTATAAATTTAGCATTTTAAAAATGATTTTATATTCAAATCAATAAATTTTTAAAATAAATTATACCATATTTCTATTCAAAAATCAAAAAAAAAAAGTTGAGTTCAATTAAATAATATTTTTATATTATTCAAAAATAATTATATTCTATTCGTCGGTCAAAAACACGCGGCCAAATTTATAAAATGATCGTCATTCATCACCACACTAATGTATATTGTAGTGGTTTTATGTAGTTTTAATATTAGTCTATCCTTAACCTTTGTAATAATTGAATAAAATTGAGTTGCAATATAAGGATTGCAAAATTAAAAGATTATAATTCATATTTGTTATTCAGAAACCATCATCTTAATTTGTTGATGCATAGTTTAGTGAATTCAATCTTTTGTTGAAAAAAAAAGTTCAAATTAAACGAGTTCGAATTTCTAGCAGATGAAGCAGATCTCACATGAATAATATAAGGATTTTTTTTTTTTAAAAAAAAAGTTGTTTATTACAAAATTTGGTAAAGTTGATTTTTTAAAAAAAACAAATCTCTTTTTTAAAGCCAAAATTTATCAATAGAAAAAAATATATATATATTTATAAGAAACTTTAAATTTCACCTGCCAAAATATAATGAGTATATAGTTAAGCAAATAGGTATTCGGGTTTTTTAAGCAAAAAAGGTTGCCAATTAATTCATTAATATTACAGTAACTAAAGCTTGGATTCTTTACATACCTTCAAGAAGTTTCGTTATTTACATCCGGACGTACACCATGTACACGGAATCGATATAAACATGTATATGATGGATTATCCCAATTACTGTTCACTTTCATTATTATCGCACTTATAGGCTTATTCAATTGATTTACCTCGAACGTTTGAATGGGTGAACCGTTTACATCATAAACGAACCGCCCCAAAAACAAATGGTTAGAAGAAGAACCAAGTTTCAAATCTCTTCCAAATAAATGTAAATGGCTAGATACGAGAACGTTTGAATCTGGTTCAACAGTGGGATAACTGTTAACATTAGTGGTGACGGTGCTGATATATTCAGCGTGATCATTATCTGGATTATGATCTGACTTATGATCTGATTGAAGATCTGACGGTACATTTGGATCAATATCAGAAAATCCCCACACTTCAAATTCCTTAGGGGCACTTGTTGTACCCATTGCAATAGATTTACTAACGTGATCATAAGTTATAGCGGTTACATAGATTTGTCGACTCAACAATACAGCCAATTGTCCTTTTTGTCCAGCAAATGGCCAACATTGCCCAACGTGTGTATCGGGTTGAAGAGCTGTGACAGGTGGTTTACCCCTTGTAATTCCATGTCCTGTTAACTTTGCGATCGCTGCCCCGTACCATTGTGTTGGCCATTGCTCAAAAGTAGGTGAAGTAAGTGGGCTAATAACTTTTGCACCACCGGTTGAGAGTGCAAAATCAGCTTTGTTTAACTTGTCTTGGGAATAAGTGTATAACATCTCTTCAACGGCTTTTCTAATTTCTTGTCGTACCATATCCACAACAAGACCTTCTGATACATGATTACTTCGATACCTGACCAAATCATTATTCTGTGATGGAATTCTCTTTTGAACTTCTGCTGCGCAAACTGTCTTAACCTGATTAGCGACAACATCTCGAATCAAAGTATCATTTTGCTCGAATTCAATATCATTATTTAGAGAATCAAATCTATGAAATATTGAGATTTGTAGATCGCTATATCTTCGAAATATATGATTAAATTTTGGTATACATTCTGCGAATTCCAAGTTTTGAAAATTAGTCACGTTACAAGGAATAAGCATAACAATCATCACTATCACCGCATAAACCATCCAATTATCACGTGCGGACAAAAGTAACCATTTGACCAGGTTCGATCGCGATCTAACCGCGTCACTGCCACTTGTCATCATCGTTGAGTTATTATCAGTACTTTGGTTCCCGTCTATCATAGTTATTGTTCTTGTTACAACCATACTGTCGTCCAAACCTCTCGTCGCGCCTATAATTCTAAATTTATTCCAAACTGGTTCAAAGAAATATTTTAAAGTGATTCTATATAATTTCAAGATCATCCAAACCATCACGTTGAAGATCCCTTGCAAGGACAAGTGCACATGATTCAAAATATGGCGAAGAAATCCCGAATGCTGTCTTATATCTTCAAGGTTTACTACTTGTACGTTATTGTTTTCAATACCAATACCTGGACTCGTCTCGGATTCACCTTGTACAACAGATGTTGTAGAATTTTCCAGGTGTTGAACACCTGATGGTTGTCTAAAAGGTCCCGCATCTTCAGTAGGTTTTGAACAGTTATCGCCATGAACAGAATTTTCATCATTTAAGACTGAGAAATAAGATTGATTAACGGATGAAACTGAACGGGTAGATTCGGAATGAAGACCCGAAGAAGTTTCCGAAATCACGAAGGGAGATGTTGCACGCGATCTGCTGTTGGCTGAGTGTACAGATTCTGTACCGATAAATGAATTTCCTCTGGATAATGAAAGCGAAGACGAGCGAGAAATGCTATAATATGAACTATTTGAACGATTGATAAAGAAACTTGATTCAGAAGTATCAGATGACAAGGATTGTAAATTTGATGATTCCGTCTGTATGGTTTTAAACTCTTCAATTGGAACACTAGATACAGAATAAAAACTTGTATTTGCATCATGCTGATTAAGAGATTGGTTGACTGATTGAACGGGAGGAGTTGATAATTGCTCGTCCATGTTCGTTAACTGAGTCATTAGCGGTTCATTGACTCCAGTTCTTTCTTGAGATCTTAGTTTTCTCTGACTTGAGCTCTTCATAACCTTGGATAAACGTAAATTGACTGTTTTTATACTAATTTATTTGGTCGAAACGAATCCTTTTTTTGACGGAAAAAATCGTCAACTTGGAGCGTTATATACTTGAATGTAAACAAGAGCACGTGATTTTAGATTATCAGTTGATATTTCATTTATAGTCTTGACCGCTGATTGTGTTACTGATTCCTATGATAAACAGTTGAATTACAAGTATTTTTTTTATATTTATAAATAAGATTTCAGGTTTTTTTTTCCCAATACCTTCAAATTGAAATCTTGTTTTAACAAGAAATTCCGATTTTAGATAATCTCAATGAAAATAACATATGTTCGGAAAAAAATTAATTCGAGAGCTTTTCAAAATAAATTTCGGAGTTAAAAGTAGTTTGGGTAGTGAACATTATAATTATTATATGGTATAATTGACGTTTTTTTTTTTCTTTGAAAGCCCAAAGAGTTTTGGACATGATATAATGCGATTAACTGCATGCAGGATTTTAACGAATAGTATAGATGAAAAAAATTAAAGTTTTGAAAAGACAGAATCCTTTACCTAATCGGGAAATATCCCATACTTTCTACATAAGTTTTCTCTCTAAATGGATTAATTTATTTTTGCGTTAGAACTCACGAACCTAATATTCCCGCTCGTGGGAAAACTATTAAAAAAAAATGTATGATGTAAGTTTGCGTAGATAGTCGCTCATAGCAGTTTTATTTTTTAATTAGTTATCAAAGAAATCATATTTTTTTTTGGAGATAGTTTCGTAAAAATTGAAGCGATATTGACATTAGCGTTAAAAGAATCGTATAACCAGATTCTTAAAAGTAACAAATCCTTTCTGTTTTCAGCAATTGTCTTTGTTCGTATCTCTTGTTTCTCAACTGGTTTACTTTGCATTTGAATTTTGAGGCCTTGACTTCGACACAAAAGGTAACATGTCCTGAGATCGTCACTTTGTCGAAAGTTTTAAGGAAAGGTTTGTCATGGTGTAGACCAATCATAATTTTAGAATTTGTGTCACGCGATATGTAATTTCCGATTCATGTTTTTCCAAAGGTTTACTGCTAATTTCGGGATTTAACGATCATGGTAATTATTTTTTACGCAGCTAATTATCGAACCAAAAATGTCAAACAGAAATTCGGTATTAGAAGTTTTTAATATTAATAACAATTCTAATCCTAAAAAATATATCAATGTATGTGCACCAATGGTTAGATATAGTAAATTACCTTTTCGTGAGTTGGTTCGTGGGTAAGCAACTTTAATCTGTTCCTTTTTTTTTTTTTTTTTTTTTTTTTTTTTTTTAACAATTTATCGTTTAGTTATAATGTAGATTTAACGTACACACCAATGATCTTAGCAAAAGAATTTAAAAATTCAAATATTGCAAGGAATTCCGATTTTACCACCAATAAAAATGATAAACCATTAATAATACAGTTTGCAAGTAATGATAATGTTGAATTATTAAAAGCTGTTGAATTAATAGTTGGTTATGTTGACGGAATAGATGTTAATTGTGGATGTCCTCAGAAATGGGCAATAAATGAAGGAATTGGAGTGTATTTGATGGAGAAACCCGAAAAAATAAGTGATATGATTCGAACCATTAAAACAAACATTCCAACTTTACCATGTTCAATTAAAATTAGAATTCATAATGACTTGAAGTAAATTTCATGTTACAAATTAAAGCGCACTTTCTCAACAAAATCATTAATTCCTTTCATCTTATTATTTAGGAAGACGATAGAGTTCGTGAAAAGGGCAGAATCAATAGGGATAGATTTCATCACGGTACATGGACGCACACGTCGTCAAAAGTCAACTGAGCCGGTAAATTTAAATGCAATAAAATTAATAAAAGAAAATGTAAACATCCCTGTTATAGCCAACGGAAATATATTTACTTTAAATGATGCAGAAGATATTTATAATCAAACAGGTGTGAATGGGGTGATGTGTGCAAGAGGTTTATTAAGAAATCCTGCGTTATTTGCCGGTTATGATCTTACTCCTTGGGATTGCGTTGAAAACTTTGTTAGACTATCCATTGCTTATGGATCAAATCATTTTATACTTCATCACCATTTGTACGTATAATAATTTTAATTTTTAATTTTTTTTTTTTTTGTATTCTTTCAAACTCACAAACCATTTGTTTATAGGATGTATATGTTTGAGGATGTTATGAGTAATGCAGAGAAAAAATCTTTTAATACTTTGACAAGCATCCCTGCAATTATAGACCATTTAGAGGAATATTATGGATTACAACTAGAATGATATTTATGTAACCCAAAATCTGATTTGATTATGTAAAAGGGAACAAGACAAGGCAAGGATTTTGATGATTTGTTTTACCAATCAATGGAATTTTCAAGTATCAGTCTGCATTTCATCTTCATCATCAGATCGTCCTTCTCTGAAGCGTGGATTCTTTTTTTGTTTTTGTTTTTATTTTCAAAGAAAAAAGGAATTCATTAAAAATAATCCATTGAAAAGGATTCATCTAATACAAACAATACATACTTTAATAGCTTTTTCCCGATTTTCACGATCATCATCTTCTGTCCTATCTCGCTTTTTGGAACCCGAAGCTAAAGAATTTTATAAAAAAAAATATATATTGTCATAAATTTTTTAATAAGAAAAAAAAAATCTTTTCGATATATACATTTTCCTTTATATTCTTGAGCACCGCTTGGAATAATAGTGATGGCTTCATATTCTTCTTTCTGTCTTCTAGCACGTTCAGCTTCTTGTCTAGCACGAACGTGACCCCAACCTCCACGTCCTGTATCATAATCTTGACGATACTCATCACGTACTTGCCCTCCTGATCTACCTCTGCCAAATTGTCTACCATCTCGATATCCTGGATCTAAATCTGTTCTAATAATTCTTTCATCTAATTTTGTACTGTTAATATATTTCATACAATCCAATGCATCTTGATGATGGTAATACCTATATCAAAATTTAGTATAATTTCTAATAAAATAAAAATCCAAAAAAAAAAAAGAAATTTACATACTCGACGAAACAAAACCCGCAAGGGGTCTTTTGATATTTATCTAATCCCATAATAATTCTTTTTATTTCTCCTGCTTTTGAGAATAATTCATAAATTTGTTCTTCCGTAGTATAAAAAGAAAGATTTCCAACATATAACGTGGTACTATTTGAAAGATCTTTTGCAAGGTCTGTCGAAGAACCCTTTGTTAAGGTTTTAGAAACATATTTATCTTTCTTAGTTAAACACAACCAAGAGGAGAAGTTAAAATCTTAAGTTAGGAATAAGTACCTGATATTGTTGATCTTTATATGAAGAGGGTACACAAAGAGGTTGAACGATATTCGCCATAATTTACATTGGTATATATTTAAAGGTTTTAAACAAAAAAAAAATAAAAATAATAATTTATGATACGACTGTTGATCATTCGCCTTATAAATTTTGCGTTTTGATTCACGTGACTCAATTTGCGTCTCTAACAATAAAAATTTTTACTAAACTTGCCAAATTAAAAGAACAATTAATTTAAACTGAATCAATTATGGGCTTAGTTTCTTGATTAGATTATAGATTAGCAAAATGCTTTTCTAAAAAATAATTTTAAAAATAAAGAAATTTTATATTTTGTATGTGTTACTATTTACCTAAAAATCATATTTGAATTTAAGTATCTAATATTAGTTTAATATGATCTTTTATCTTATTATTTTAAAAATTGTTAGCATTTATAATTAATAATTATTATTGGTAAATTAAATCATTTATATTTATCTTATCAATTACATTCTTTCTCATTTGTCATGTCTCAAAATAATTTATATAAAAAGTACAACTAACCTTTAATTAATTTTTTTTATATTAAAATTAATAGTCACACTACTTTTAATTTTTAATTTTAAGTATATATAAATAAATGTATTTATGATTTATATTTTCTAGATATTACATATTTTTACTAAAT
The DNA here is from genome assembly GCA_910591825.1 of Funneliformis caledonium. Taxonomy (NCBI): domain Eukaryota; kingdom Fungi; phylum Glomeromycota; class Glomeromycetes; order Glomerales; family Glomeraceae; genus Funneliformis; species Funneliformis caledonium. The sequence goes on from CAJVPQ010002152.1 coordinate 13,408, forward strand.
TATATACTTTAAAATATTACAAACAGGAATAAGATTGAATTTTATTATTTTTTTTGTTATATTGCTTAAAATTATGTGTTTTTAAAAATTAACAATAGTGATTAAATAAATGCATTCAGATAATATTTTGATCACATTTATTTTTTAATATACATTTAATTCTTCAAATAATTCCTTTAAATCAGTTCAAATAATTATATTTTTTCATAAAATTAATAAACCAATTACAAATATTATATTATAGCTAAAAATAATCATATTAATTAAAATTATTACTATTAAAAAAAGTTTAAATGAAATTTATTATTAATTAATAATTATATTCTTTACTTTAAGTCCTTTATTTTAAGAGACTCTAACATTTTATTACTGGATTCATTTTTAGTTATCTTAATGTCTAAGTTGAAAGGCTATAATAATTGATTCTATTTGCTAAAATTTACGATTTTAGGATTTTTTCTAAGTTTTAAAGATATTTGAATTAATTTAGCAATTAATTATATCTTAGAATTTAAGATATATTTAGTTAAACTTATAAGAATGAACTTAAAAATAAGTTAATGTAAGATATTATAATAAATTTTAAATGAGAAATAACATTAAAAGGAAAGTAATTTGTATAGATTTAAATTGATTCTTTTATTAATAATATTGAAACTTATGCTTATAAAAAAGTTAATTTATAACTTAAGTAAAAAGCTATTCTATTTATATAAAATTAATTTGCTACAGCTAACTACTTTTTATATTAAAATTAACTAAATATAAATATATATTCTAATAAAATTATACAGAAACGTAATAAAATAATAAAAATATAATAAATTATAAAAATGATAAAAATAAATAAAATAAATTAGATGCTAAAAGAATTACAAATGAAACAGAGTAAATAGAATAAATAGATTATACAGAAAATATAAAGAAATAGAAGAAATAGATAAAATAAAAATTATTGTTAATTATTATTTAACGCAATTAAAAAATTATTTAATATAAGATTATTATTAATCAGCAGATCTCACGTGATATTTAAAGTTATAATTTCTTCTGTTAATAGTATTAAAAGAAAGAAAAGATAAAAAAAAAATATTTAGTTTTCTTAATATAATAGTGGTAGAAAAAACTGATAGTAAATAAAAATTCATTTACTCAATTAATTTTTTCAAAACTTAAAATATAAATAAACTAATATTACATTTATTATATATTAAATTTTTAATATTGAATTAGAAAAGGGTAAAAAATGACATAATTTTTTAAAAAAGGAAGGAAGTTCACCTAAGATGATATTATTATATAATTCCTTATTTAAAAGTAATAAAAATAATAATAGAAAGGGAAAAAAGGTTAAATTTTTAAAATCAAAATAATGTAATTTTTGGCCTTCTCTTATACAGTCAACTCTTGTTATAACGAACTCTATGTCCTAGACCTCAACTTTGCTATAAGGCTATAGTGAAGATTTTAA
>CAJVPQ010002153.1:0-14876 GCA_910591825.1 Funneliformis caledonium
TAAAGAGAGTCATTTTATATATAAATTTTTCTGACTTTAATTTGTTAAACGTAATACGAATTTTTAATTACTAAATTCGGTATAGTAAGGGTTTTTTTATATTTAAAAATCTGTCTAATACTGAAAATCTGTTGTATTGTAAAATTCGTTATATCAAAATTCATTGTAAGAAGAGTTGACTGTATTAAGGTAAAATAATTTATTACAATAACAAATTTCTGGTTATACAAATAATGATAAAAGTATTTAATTGTTCATACAACAGAAAGATATTCTAACTTTATAATGGTATAGTTTTACTTATATTTATTAAGAATTATATTAGCATATGCAATAATTCATTCTAAGTTATCATTTCTTTTTTGTATTAAAATTGTATTTAAAGTGAATGTTAAAGCATCATTAATAGGATAAAGAATTTTTTAAAATTAGAATATGATAAGATTGATGGTATTATTAAGCATAACTTAAGTTTTTCAAATGTTTATTGTTAATTATTTATTTATTAATAGGAAATATTTTTCTTTAATAACTAATACAAGGATTTAGCAAGGGTTGAGAATCCTTTAATAAATTTTTGATAATATGACATCAAATCAATAAAGTCTCTTAAATATTTTAGTTTCTTAGGTTAGAGAAATTCTTTTATTACTCTCAATTTTTTAGGATCTGTCTAAATATTTTCTTTACTTATAACATGCTTAAGAAAAAACATTTTTCAGAGCTTAGTTCAATTCTGCATCTTTTAACCATAGAAAAACTTATTCTAAATGTAAAAGATATTCTTCAAAAATCTTTAAGCTGATATTAATATCATCTATATATATAATTATATATTATTGTAATATTTTTCTTAAGACTGTATTCATTAGATATTAAAAAGTAGTAGATGCATTACATAATCTAAATGGCATAACAGTAAATTTGTAGATGCCAAATCTTATTATAAATGTTATTTTTCCTATCTTTAAGATCTAATTCAACCTGTTAAAATTAAAGATGATTATCACGTTATATTTTTACAAAATGCATTTTGTCGATCCTATATGTAAAATTAATTTGTGTGTAATATTAGATTTTCTGAATTTTACTGCGCATTAGTATTGCTGGCAATTATATGATTTCGTTAAAATTTCACAAATAAATATATTTTAAATTTTAAAATATATTAATTTTAGAAAATTGAATTATAAAAACTTGAATAAAATTTATTAATTTATTATAAACTATATTAAAAATAATTTATTTGTATTATAATTTTATTTAAAAATAATAAAAAAATATTTTCAAATTATTAATAGGAAAATTAATTTAATATATATAGTGCGCGACGAAAGTATTCGTAATTACATTTTTATTTATTGTACTTCGAAAACAACTCAAAAATACTTGAAAATTTAAAATTATATATTTTATTATATAATGAAAAAAAATATTAAGCTAAGTCAATAGCTTAGCTTATTACCATCCTCCTCAATTATTTGTTCTGATCATTTTGGCATGCTACGAACCAAATTAAAAAGAATTTTGATTCGATTCCCTCCCACACTTTTTTATAAAAACATCTATAGTAATTTGATTTTTATAAATTACAAGATTGTTGACCTTTTTTTTCACATGTACCTTCCAAAATTGACCACAAATTCTCATTCAGATTTAAACCTGAGCTAATTCAACAACCTTAGACATCGGTTAGAAAGAAGTTTTTTAGTTTTCTTGGATGTGTGTTTAGGGTCATTGTCCTGTTGAAAGACCCTATTACATAATATCTAAAAATAGCTAATACAATGATGTCACGTGAAAAGGTTATTTAATAGATTACATATTGTAGGAGAAAATCATGATTTTTTACATCGAATTTTAATTCCAGAACCTTTCGTTATACACTGTAAATTATAACAATAGCCTTAAATTTAAGGGACATGCATTGTGATCGATAAGACTGTTGAAAATTTAAATGAAATATTATATAATATAAATCTTTATGATGATGAAAACTTGGAAGAAGAATTTATTAATGAAGAACAACAAAATATTTTTCCAATTCCTGAGGAAGAAATACTTAATATTGAAGAATTATTAAATCTTCATGCTGATGATTTTACAAAATATTTAGGAGATATAATTGTTGATACTTTTGATATTACTGATAGTGATGATAATGAGAAAACTAACATTCAAGATAATAATGGTGTTGAAGAAGATTGGGACCCTGAAAGTGAAGCTGATTTGATTTTAAATAAAAATTAAAATATTAGTTTTTATTTTCTTAATTTTGTAATTTCTTTGAAAATATAAAATAATTACTTTAGTTAATGATTAATAATAGCATTAGATTTATTTTGATTTTTGAATGGAATGAATAATAATAAAAAATTAATGTTACGATAAATAATATTCATTAATGTGGTATCGGTATATCTAAAAAAGGTGAAGATTCAATTTCTAATTTTGGTGGTTATTTTTTGATGATCAGCTATTAACTAATTATATTTGATTTCACGAAGATGTATCATATTAATAAATAATAAATTATATGCTAATTGTATATTATGATTAAATAGCATATTAATTAGCCTAATTTATCAATATAGCAACTTTAATTAATTTATTAATTATTAGCAAAGATTAGTTTTAAATAGTATTAAATATTTAAATCAGCATTTAGTTTGATTGGCTAACTAGTTTCAGAAGGTTTCGCTAGTATCGTCCAATATCGTCTAGTTTCGCCAATTTCGTCTTAGTTTGAATTATCGGAAAGTTTCAGATTTTAGTTCTTAAAAGCCGAAACGTTTCGACCTTGAGATTTTGGTTTCGCCCACACCTTTAGGATGTAATATCACTGATTTATAAAGCTATAAAAAATTCAAAATTAGAATTAATTTTGAAAAAAATCACCACCATATAAAAAAGTGTTAAAAATTTAAAAACTTACATGATCTTTTATTTTTAATTGTTTTTCGTTACTTCTTGACAAAGAAAAAAATTTCATCACTTATTTCAAGTGTTGTTGCTGCGAAAAACTGTCATATGTGTATTATTCGGTCTGTTTTATTTGGGAAACAATTTTTTTTCCCATCGTCCTCTCCTAATATATTAATACAACATTTACAATATGTACGTTTTAAGATTACTCTGATTGAGTCTTCTTTACTTTTAATAATATAATCATTTAATAAATCTGATAGTGTTGGCATCGAGAAGTTTATATTGAAATTTAATCAAAACGATTTTTTTAAAAAAAAAGAATCGCATAATCGCAAAAAAAAAATATCTTTTTCATTTTCAGTCACGTGCGTGCGTGGACAATCGGACGCTCGATTTTCGGGTGGGACATGTCCGACGGACAACTTATTTATTGGAACATAGTGGGACACGGACCGCTGGATAATGTTTCAGTCCGATCATTCAAGTCGGACGTTGTCCGACCACATCACTGCTGCAAGCCGTAGCAATTTTTTTGAGATTTTTTATTTTATCCTCTAGATCCACATACGGTTGGTATATTTTATTATTCGTTTTTACTGTAGTGTTCATTCGATTATCCGTACCAACTAATATTAGTTAAAATGATCAACAAATTGCATGCGTGCGGCAAAAAAATGATCTACATACATACATACATATAACAATAAGCTTGGGAAATTACTCAAATAAAAAACTTTTTCTTGAAATTTACAGCAATATCAGAAAGAAACAATAAAAGCAAAAAGGTAATCAATAGTCTTGAAGATAAAAATATATATACCCAAACAAAAAAAAGGAAGAAAAACGAACAAACCGAAATTGGTAAGAATGAAGTTTAATACACCTAAAAAAAAAAAAAATTTAAAAAAAATGTTATAAGATGAAATAGAAGGTAATTATTCTTCTACATCATTCAAATAATACAATTATACTCAATTGCTGTTTCTGAAATTTTGAAACAGCACCAATTTCGAGCGACGAAGGTAATTATTATAAAACTATAATTCTTTAAGATACACAATATTTATTCATTTAAATTTTAATAAACTTGTTAGAAATACTCAAGCCAACATTCCCACCTACTTTGACAATAGACGAAATCATGCCAAAATACGTTAATAATAAAAGTAATAAAAGTATAATATTTCCAAATGCTTTTATAATTTACAGAATGGCATTATTAAAAGAATATCGTAAAGAAAACATCAAACCACCTTCAATGGGTCAGTTATCAAAATCGCAAAAAATTCTTGGGATAATGAACCAGAAGAAGTAAAACATTTTTACTTTAGACTAGCTGAGGACGTTAAATCTAATGTTAAGAAAAACAAACTTCAAATCACCTTTGATAAAAATATGAATGAAGTTGGAGAAAGCGGGCAAGTTTTGCATTCGAAGGATTTAAGTTTTGGAGCTGATTATGCCAATCATAACCAAATTAAAGATAATGAGGCACAATATTCATTAAGTGGATTTCTTACGATTGAGGATTCTACTGTCGATGCTATGGATCCTTCTGATAATGGTTCGGTTATCAATTCACAAGTTGAAACTTATTCCCATCATAATTTTTTAGATCCTAATGATCAAGAGTATAAATCTTTAGAGGGATTAGAAGGTAAATAATATTTATTAATATTTAGTTACGATATTGTGATAATTTCAAAAATTTTTTAATATGATGCCTCTGACTCTCATACCTTACTGTGTCAAATTATTGATGATTAATTTTTTTTTTTTTTTTTTTTACTGTATTTTAATGTGTAATTTAAATTAAACTATACTTTTTTAATCAAAAACATTTTTTAATGTATAGGGAGTAAGTTATTTTTTCAATATTCTATTATAATTTTTTACTGTAATTTAAATATCACACTCAATACTATTAAAATATCTATTCAAAACTAATCTAAATGTAATCTATATAAAAAAATTAGGAGAATTGATTAAAAATCAGAATATAAACCATATCTTTGATGATAGTAATCCTTTTAACTCTATTCAGCTTAATGAACCTATCATTAATATTTGGAGCGATAATGGACTAAATTTTTGTTGTAATTCAAATTTTAGAGATGATTCAGAATTTATTTCAATAAAATCAACAATTTCTTCTAGAATTTCTGCTACTTCATATATCGAAATTGAGAAGTTGCAGAAATTACTTATTAGTCGAAAAGATGATATCAATGATTTATTAAAATCGCAGCCTGTTTATGCTATAGGAATTGACTTTCATAATGATTCTATCAGTCCATGTATTTCTTGCTGGGTTTCTAAACCGTTAGACATTTTAATACTGGAATGTCTTGAAGCCATGTTTGAGAATCAATTTGAAGCTATATACCAAATATCAATTTCTGATAAAATTGATATTAATCAAAATTTAAGTGAATTATCTAGTAGCAGCGATCACATTACTAAAAAATTTTGTGATAATAATTCAACTTGACATTCTCTTTCAAATAATAAAGAAAATTTGAAGAAAGAACAAGAATCAGTCAAGGATGAAGAGAAAGATAAAAGCAGTAATAATAATGGAAGCGATAATGATAACAGAAGTGATAATGATAGTAATAATGGTAATAGAGGAGGCGATAGTAATGGAAGTAAAGATAATGATAGTGGCAATAGTAATAATGATAATAGTGGTGGTGGTAGTAGTAGTGGTGGTGGTAGTGGAGGTAGTGGTGGTGGTGATAGTGGAGGTAATGGAGGTGGTGATGGTGGTAATGGTGGCAGTGTTAATGAAAAAGATGAAAATTGTATTACTATTTCTTCTGTTGCAATTGTCAATACTGTAGATCCAGAGATTTTTCAAAAATTTACTTTTGCTACTCATCTTCATGCTAAATTTTCACCACCGAATCTGGAGTATGAAATCGATATATTCTTGTAAAACAGGGAAAATGCTTAGTTATAATTTACCATTTTATAAAAGGCGTGGACATGGATATTTTCTTGATTCTGTTGAAGTTGGCATTTCTCCAATTTCATGCATACCTAATGATAAGAATAATTTGTTTATATCTTTAAATGCTCCATATCCACAGTAGTTAAATCGATCTGTTAAAATTTCAAATGGTCGTGAAACAAACTTTGAAGGACAAATTGGAACAGCACCAAATATTTCAGCAAAAGGTGGTATAAAAAGTGTTACAAATACCAAATTCACATCAGATGAGTGGGAATTAAATTATAGTGGTTGTCATACTACTGGAGATGCTTGGTCATATCGATATGTTTCTAATAACTTTGACAAAGATGGTAAGCGCAGAACAAGTTATGTTCCTAGACGTCATTCCGCTAAATGGCAAACTAAGAAAAATATGAGTAGATTTCGTATTAATATAACTCAAATAATGCGCTATAAGGTTAACTCAGTATTACAATTAATTTCGCAAAAACCAGAATTTATAACATGCCCTGTTATTGCCCATAATCTTGAAATTTCTTTTAATAATTTTAAGAACTTTAATGCAAATTTTGCAAAATTGGCAAGGTCCAACAAAGGTATTTATGATATTGATAATAATATTAATATCAGAATTCCAGATATTCAGAATTTGGATAAGAAAATCATAATCAAACGTTTATTTGTACCAATAGCATCAAAGGCTAATTAAGTTTATCTATTTAATCTTTAAATGAATTATAGACGTACCTATTATTCTTTAGCAATACATTTTGCTTAATTATTATACTAGCTTGAGGTTGTATTTTGTTATGACAACGAATTTAAAATTCGATAATATTCTGAAATCATATTTTTATTTAAATTATTTTTATTTAACACTGTTTATAAATTATGTTTAATCCTTTTTTTATATAATAAAATCAGTCGGAAATTGAGCGATTTATTTATCACAAAAAAACTTAATTATTAATTGTGTTGTGTTTAAAGTGAATATTACATCAACATTTCTACAGCCACAGATAGGAAGTATTATGTTTCATTCAGAGTGTCTCAGGAATGTTTATAAATGTCATTTCCATAGATAATATTATCAAATTATCTTTAAAAGTCAAATGTTGATAAGTATTTATATTAGCTGTATAATAAACATATTTTTTGAACAAAATTCTTTTAACTACAAAGGAAAGAATGACAAAATAATCCAGTGTCGATCATTAAAATAATAGAAGTGTTAATGATGGTTATGACAATGGTTATAGAGGTGGCGATGGTAATGAAAGTGATCATAATGGTAGTGGTAATGATGAAATTGTATTATATCCAATTTGCTATTTTTTTCAAAAGCGCGGTCATGGATATTTACTTAATTCTGTTGAAGTTTGTGTATCCCCAATTCAATATATACTTATTACAATAAATAATTTATTTATGAAATTAGGCAATTCATATCCACAAGCAGTTTAAGTCGAACTGTTGAAATTTCAAATGGTTGCGAACAAAACATTGAAAGAACATTTCAGCAAAAAGTGGTATAAAAAGTTTTACAAATACTAAATACACATCTAATGTAAACATTGAATTATTGTAGTGATCATACTACTGGGGATATTTGGTCATATCAGTACGTTATTAACCTTAAAAACAAAAGTAATTGCAGAACTAGTTATTTATCCTGGTTACCATTCCGCTAAAGTGAGAAACCAAGGAAACTATGAAGTGATTTTGTATTACTATTACTCAAGCAGTACGCTATAGGATTTCCCTATGGGATAAAGTAATCCCACAAAAACCAGAATTTATAACATGCCCTGTTATTGGTTATTATTTTAAAATAATTTTTAAGGACTTTAATATAAACTTTGCAAAGATAGCAAGGTTCAATAGAGGTAAATATGATATTAAAAATAGTGGTATTTCAGATATTCAGAATTTGGATGGGAAAATCAAAATCAAAATTTCATTTTCACCTAGGGTATCCATTGAATTTTTTAAATAGCCCTATCTATCATTTTTTTATCAATAATATTTTTTAATAACGAATTTAAATTGGATATCTATTAATCAAATAATGAAATCATTTTTTTTTAAATTATTTCATCATTGTATTGTTCAACACTAATTATAATATTTCTAATACCTTTAATACATTAATAAAATCAGTTTGTAATTTAGCGATTTATTTATCATAAAAAACATTATTTATAAACTGCGTTGTGTTAAATACTGTATATTTTATATTTTGTTTCATTAATTTCATTTCTAAACTTTTATGACCAGAGATAGGAATAATTTATGTTTCTCAATAATTTTATTAAAGTCTTTATAGTAGTTGGATGAAGCCATATTTATTAAAGAAATACAATTATTTAGATTTTGAAAGAATTAGGAAAGTTTTTGAAACAAATAAAGATGAGACTTTTTTGGGTTTAAATTTTTTTACGAAATTCTTTTATTATTTAGAAAGAATGTTAAAAGTAATAATACAGCATGATACTAAAAAGAATATTGAAGGAGCTTAATAATCAAGGAGTTTCATACTGTAATATTAAATAATTATTATGAATTAATTGCTTTTTTCACTTCATTTTAACTTTACTTTCACATCTTCATCATTACTAAGATTGAATTTTGTCATTGATTTAACGCAACCCAAATAAAGCAAAGCAAAGCTATTTCATATTTAAAACTTATTACAATTTTTAATCATAAATTTACAATGTAAACAATTTATTTTAATATCTGAAGAAAATATTCTATATTTTTAGCAAATCAAATATTTGCTTTATATGGTTGTTTCCAATCTCATTACCGCTTTCTCTTTAATTACATTTGAGACGAGATTGTCCTGAATGTATTCTTTTTAATATCACAATCATTATTATAAATTTATGATAGTAAAATATGGTATAAGCTCATGCGTAATTTAATACTGTTACATCGCTAATTATTTAAAACAAATATAAATCATGATTTTAATATGTCGCAAAGTGATTTTGGATAATTTATATATTCTATTGTTGATTTGTTAAGGCTTGATTTTAAAATTACTCAAGTATGATATTATTTATTTAGATTCTTACAATAATTTAAAACCAATTTACATTTTAATTAAGGTAGTAATCACATAAGAAACTATCTTCAAAATATTTATGTTTAAAATTTTAATTTCATTATATTGTAAAAAGTATAAATGCATAAATACCGTAATCTCTGCATAAGCATTTTCGACCATGTCCAACTGATAAACTCCCATAATTAATTGGCTTGCTGGTAGAATTTTTACTATATCTCATAACTTTATGTTATTAGCCTAATACTTTCTCATATAAAGTAATAACATTCCTTACAATTAATAACTGAAAAAATACAAAACTTTTCAAAAAATTTCATTAATGAAAACTTTTCTTTTAGCACAAATGGGTTTATCGCTTGGAAAATCAGGTTTTGGAAACTTTTTAATAAAGTAAATGCCGTTTTATGGTGAATTTCAATCTAATTATTTATTCAGAATACGAATATATTTTTCATTTAAAAGGGTTAATAGTATCTATTTATTTATCTTTTAATATTATTAAATTTATATAATATTAATAACTTTAGTTATTGTATGAAATGAAGCTCGAAGTTCAGAAAATTCAAAATTCTGAAGTCAAAATCATCACGAATTTTCGTTATCCAAAAAAATATCACGATACTGAATATCGCTTAATATGTCAACATTGATGAATCAATCAAATTTATTTAACTCAATCTTTGCGTCAGCTAATATAAAAGTTGATGAAATTTTTAAGAAATGAATACTCCGATCCATATAATTGAAGCGATAAATCTGATTAATAAGAGAATGTAATGATAATTTTCAAAAAAAAAAAAAATGGAATAAACATAAATTTGTTATATAAAATGATCTAACATGTTGAACTAAAAGCTTTAATCACACCATCGTTCTTATATTTGTTTATAATTTCGATATACTCTTCTGCCTCATAAAGACGGTCTGATGTAAATATAGAAAATGAAGTTTGACCTCTCCAATTTTCAAACAAATCTCTCAAGGATTCTAACGACATCTTAAATCCATTATTATTAAATACGAGTTTTCTTAGATTACATGGTGCAGAACTAATTAATACTTTTGATAATTTCTCACCAGTTGCAAAATTTATCTCTGCGAGAAAATTAATATCAATTCCTATAGGATGATATATTTTAAATATCAAGATCTTTAATTTTTGACAAGTTTTTAATAAATTTTCGAATTCAATGAAATTCTCCTCAGTTGATAAGAATGTAATGGAAAAACAATCAAGCAAAGGACGGGTCGCATTCATTTCACCGACAAACATTTTACTGACGATCATTTTACCAATGATCATTTTACCGACAATCATTTTTACCATTCCAAAAAAAATTTTGTATTTATTGTATTAATTGCCCGCAGTAAAACAAAAGGACAAGAACAAAAAAATTTTTTCGAAGAATTTTGATCAATATTAGTTAGTATGTGGCAATATAAATTTCTATTTATATCTCAAACAATTACATCTTGTATTTTTTATTAATGATTAATTTATAATTTAAAATTTTATAAAAAAAAAATCAACTGTCGACGAAATGATCATGTCGGTAAAATGTTTGTCGGTGAAATAAACATATCGGTGAAATGATTGTATCAGGGAAATGATCATCAGTGAAACATTTGTCGGTAAAATGATCCTGTCGGTAAAATATGTGTCGGTAAAATGATTGTCAATAAAATGTTTGTTGGTGAAATGAACCGGATCCCAAAGGACATTTCTCATAAATTGTATGAAAGAAGATCTGATCCTCTTCACCTTTGTAACTACATCTACTGATTATAATTTTTCTGAGGTTCCCTCCAATATTATTAATTAAAATAAATAAGTGTGCTAATTTTAATGAAGTCAATTTGAAGGACTTCGAGATTTTGATATCTTGATTGCTTCAATTGCTCAAAATCGACTTAAGAGTCATTAATTATTAGTGTTTTTAAGTTTTTGAATTTTGACAAATTCATTGGTAAATGCCCATAATATTGAAATCTCATTATAAAATGGACCAGGGTATCAGCCTTTCTCTCTAATGCCAGAAAAATCTCTTTATAAAATCATTATCAAAAGCATAAGTATCAATCCATTCAAAATATCGTAAATTCCTCTGAACATCAATTAAGTTGAAAATTCCTTTGTTAGGCTTTACAATAGAGTTTTTAATGATAAGTCTTTGTATGCTTTGACAAATATATGCTAACCCATGAAAAAATGTTGGGTTCATGGATGAGTCACATTTAATTCACAAAGTGATTCGAGTCGAAACTTCGCTTCTGCAAGATAAAATATTTGGTGCGCAAGTGATATCATGTTCAAATACTTGAATTCGGGACATTTTTTCATTAAGAGGTTGTAAATTTCTTGTTGCAAAAGAAATTTTTTATTAGTTGTACATACATGGAAACTCCTGCAAAAGAACAAATAATCAAATAAAAGTGATTGATTTGAAGTTGGAGGTAATTGGATTCCTTGTCTTGTTAGAAATTCCTTAATATCATTGGGAAAGGAGGAAATAATAACGTAGTATAAAGAAGTTTTGTTTTTAAATTTCATTTTTTCAAAGCGCCAATGATCCCTCCATAGAATCAGAACCGCAGTCTTACACCAAAGTCTATTAACTAAAAGACATGAAAATAGAGAACTTGAATCATCTTGTAATTCCTCGAATCTTTATTGAGTTTGAGAAAATAAAATAATAATTACTAATGATGATCATTCCCGATTCTGGTTGAAGATATATATGTATCAAGTTTTTGAAACACGTGAACTATTTATGACAATTGTCCGCAACTGGCTAAAAGTGCAAACAGAAATTGCAAAGGCGAATGCGTTAAAGACATCAATGTTAGATTGTAAATCTCATAAAAGAATTGAATTTATTATTGTTAAATTTTAACGAAAGCTATAAACAATGAATGATATATAAGTTAATAGACCTTTTTATAGGTAATTACTGTAACTCAAAAAAATTATTTTTGAATCAGAAACTAAAGCACATCGAATTATAAATTTTTAATTAAAAATGTTCAAATGAAATAGATTATCCTAGACACGACGTAGAGATTACAAAGTTAAAAAAAAATTTTTAATAGCTCAGAACGTCCGTATAATCTACAAAAAAAATTACCATGAAATAAAGCTTTAATGTTCAAGGTTACCAATATTAATAAGGAAGGAAAACTAATACCGTGTAAAATCAAGCAAGATAAATTGAAGCCCTTAAATTCTAAAATAACTCAGTAATATAGTCTTTCCATACAATTATTTTTAAATCAAACGTTAGAATATCTCTTAAATTAGACCTTGAAGGTAAAAAATAGAATCTTTATATAAGAAGTCATTCAATTATAAGATCCTTGTTGTAGCTATTTATTATATATTTTCGATCTTCCTATTATAAGTATTAATGAAAATATAAATTTCACGAATATCATTATTAATTTTATACATGATTTAGCGAACATGGTAAATTAAATTAAATTAAATATAAATCTCTTTGAAATTAAAATCAAAAACAAAAATATTCTTTGGATTCATCTCTGGAGAAGTAAAACTTTTAATGCCTAAAGAAATAATTAATCATCCATAAATAAGAATAGAAACTTTTTGTAACATATCAAGCTGACTTTCAAATTCTACCGAAGCCAATTTGCAGGAATTTTGGACTTTTTATTTTGGGGATTGTCGTATCTTCTTATCTCCTTGTAAATTTACCAGTGAAATCTTATGTAATACAGTTTGTAGAACTGGAAAAGAAATATTATTTCTCAGCCTGTTCGTTTCATAGGCTTTCTTCACTACAATTGAGTCACTGATGCAACTGCAACTGCGAACTAATCATAGTTCGTCTAGGTTTTAAAAATTCAAATAAGATAATCATTTCACTGATTCAATATCGGAACACTTTGTATATAATTTTTTGTAATAATAAATTTCGCTTGAGGAGTATCTCAAAGAAACTGGTTCAGGATATTCAATAAAATTTGTTAATGAATTTACAAATTTACAAATAGAAAAAAGTCATTAATAATTGAATTACATTGCAAGTTTCGATGATAACTTTTGAATACTTCATTTTTTTATGAATCATTCTTTTTTAATTCTTATAAATTAAACTTATATGATTAGAAGGATGAGTTTTTACAACAATATTTTTTTTATAGCTGCTATTGAAACATTTTTTATTAGAAATCTCTCAAATTAATCACGAGAATATTAAATTTGAAATAATCAGATTTAACGTTCATGTGACATAATAATAATAGTTGTTTACAATAAATTGTATCACAAACGCGTCAATTATCAACTCTGTAATATATACGTAGAAAAGTATAATTTTAAATGTTAGAGTAATCAATGTAGCATCAAGATAGAGTTAATACAAATTAAAGGTCTCAAAGAACATGTTGTCAGTAGCATTCAAAGTATGTTATTTAGGGTGTTAAGCGGTCCTAAGTGGTCATAAAGTCCCAAGAATATTACTAAGAATTTTTTTTACAAATTCATTATTAAACTTGTCAATTATAATGTTTTTTAATGAGCTAATTAATGAAAATAAATAATACACCCTCTTGGAATTTAAAATTTAAAATTTTAGGATTTAGGACCGGTCCTACACTTAGCGGTCCCATCAAAATTGCCAATTGTGAATATCATTTTCGCTTTTTACAAATTAATTATAAAATATTATGACATTTTTTTTGATAGGGTTAGCTATTAAAGTTAAGTGATTATAATTCTCAAAGATAGTAATCTCTTAAATAGTAAGGACCGTTAAGGACCAGTTAACGTTCCTAATGTTATTGGTTATAAAAATTTATCATTTTAAAGAATTGTAACCTTTTAATTCATTTTGATTGGGTATGTTACAAATCAAATACTTGAATCTTATTCAATACATTAATTTCGGAAAAGACATTGCGTATCAGGATTGATGTATCGGGAGGACAAAAGTATTGCATGCTTTTATTTTTTCAATAATTTTTTATTTTTTACAGAAATATACAATTATTTTTTATTTTTCGAAAACTGACATTAATATTTAGTATGTCCTTCATTAGCGTCGATCACAGCCTGAATTCTATTTAGCATTGATCGCACCAAGTTTCGGTATTCTTTTTGCGATATCGCATCCTACGCTTCTTTTACTGCCTTTTCATGCTTGAAGGTTGAGGATTGCATTTTCGAATTTCTACCTCAACTATAGACCACATATTCTCAATTGGGTTAAGATCAGGACTTTGAGCAGGCCATGGAAGTAAATCTACCTTTTGAGAAAGCAAAAACTCTCGTGCAACCTTTGAAGTGTGAACTGGCATATTGTCTTCCTGAAAAATAAATTTTTTTTTGTTTTTCGGGAAAATTCCTTAAGCGTTGGAACTGCATAAGTGGCAAGAACACCTTTGTAAACTTCTTCAGTAACTGAACCTTTAAGTGGTATAATGGATCCCAACTTTAAAAAGAAGAACATGCCCAAAACATCTTTTAAGGAGAATGTTTTACAGTTGATGCAATACAATCTTCATGAAAATCCTCTCCTGGCTCTCGCCACACTCATCCCCATCCAGATTTGTGAAATTGAGAAAAAGTAGACTTGTCTGTCCAGACAATTTTTTCCAGTCTTCAATGGTATAATCTTTTCTTTCTATTGCCCATGCAAGCCTTTTAGTCTTGTTAATTGCTGAAATTAAAGGTTTCTTTCAAGAAATACAAGAAGACACATTTTCCTTATGAAGTGCACAGTGTCACGTTGGTTTCGTGGCTTCAAATAAAATCTCAAAAAGGGGTAAATAAAACTAAGACAATTACTCAAGGAATCATGGATGAGAATTTACAATAACATCAAAGGATTATTCTCAATATAAATCACGTGAGGTAAACACAAAATAAACACAAAGATAACTCAAAGATATTTCAGAGAT
>CAJVPQ010002154.1:0-14871 GCA_910591825.1 Funneliformis caledonium
CTATAATTAATTGTGCAACTGTAATTGATCATCAAATTAAAAATTTCCATATCATTTCGCATACAATTTTTTTTACAAAAAAAGCAAAAGAAAAATAACAAAATAAATTAGAGTTTTAAATCAAATATAATATATTGTTTATTAAATAATTTAAATAATTTGATCCAATTAAGTTAGATTAGGTCAGGTCAGATCAAATGAAAATTTAAATCAAGTCAGATTTTTGTTTGAACTGATCTGATCCTCTTAGTTTAGGTAACTTAATTGACCTGATCTGAATTGACCTATTTAGAGCTCTATTAGAAAGCAAAAGCCAGTTTATTATTTAAATGTAACTCATTTAGAAATTTCAAATTACTATTGACTTTTAGATAAAAAATTCAAAAGAATCGTAAGCTTGCTTCCAAATATAGTTCATTTAGATTTTAGCTATAGCAGAGGATTTAGTGAGAACTATGAACAATATATGTATATGTTAGATTTGAGATTGCTTATTGAACATAAAAAATTTTTGATTAAGTCACCTAAAATTTTGCATAGCAAATAGTAAAATTTTAATATAGTCAAATATGTATTTGCATAGCAGAAATAAAAATTATCAAACTCAGTAATTAGTTTACGTAGTAGAAATATATTTTTAGAAATATATGTAATGTTAAATATAATCCAAAAAAAATAATTGTACCTCTTAAATTAAGACACGTAAATAAAATCAACATATAATTTTTAAATTAATTTAATACGTAATGGTGTAATAAAATTTTGATCTATTTTTATATATAATTGTGCAACAAAAATCTAAGCTATTTTTATATGTGATAGTGTAACAAATTTATATATAATCATGTAGTAAAATTATATGTAATAGCTCAACAAAAAATTGTGTAATGCATTTTTGACGTAACTAAGGTAAAATTTGTTTATATGTTTATGTAATCTAAAAATCTATAAATAGAAAGTCAGATCAGTAGGTAAAAAAAAGAGAAAATAAGCTTTTTTTTTTGTTCTTTTTCCAAATTTTTGTTTTTTACAATACCATTTATGAATCAATCATTAAAAGTTGCATCATTTTTACTTAGTAACATTTTTACAATTTTTGATGTTTTTTATAATAAAATTTAACATTTTTTAACAGTTTTATACTTTCGAAATTTGAATATTATATATTATATGTGATTTTATTTGTTTTACAACTTTACTTAATCTTAAAAAATAGGTACTGCTAAAATACAAAATCAAATAGAACACAAAAGTTAATTGTAAGTCTTAACTATTTTTTGTATACTTTTGAAATTTGAGTATTATATGTAATTTTATTTGCTCTATAACTTTACTTAATTATAAAGTAATTTATGAATGCTAATTTTGAGTTTAATATAAAAAAACTGCTAAACAAAGTATAAAAGTTTATCATAAGAGAACTTTCATATATGAGAATAAGAGTCTGAATAATTTAGCTAGTCCAGAGCGGGTTAAGAGGACTTTGTATAATTATTAATTAGATTTTTTTGCTGAATTATACTTTATATGACAAAAAATATAGTAAATTTTTGTATTACCACACTTGAAACGTCTAAACTTTTGAATATATGCTCTCACATCTTTCTCAGCTTCTTTTTTTATTATTTCTTTATCAGTATAACTGACAATACCAAGATAATGTTAAATAATGTTTATATCCTCATCCAGATATAAAAGCAAATGATATTTTTCTCTAAGTGAAAATTCCCTCAATGATCTATCAATAAGATCTTCTTTATATTGATATAATGTATTAAGGGTTAGGTATTCACCAATCTCAAGATGCTCCTCTATTGATATAATTATCTCCACTAAATTAAAAAATAGTCTACTTGTATAATCAAGTATTTTTGCTTTCTTGCTTTAATTCAATGCTGTTTGGTTTACATTGTTATTAATACTAAGATTTCTTTCAGCTAGATACTCCTGAATAGCTAAATACATCCATCTTCTTATACAAAAATACTTTATATAGTTGATTTTCAAGTATTTTGCTTTGAACAAATTTATTATTAGTATTACTTGTCATGATTGTATTTATCTCTAACTAGCATATATTCAAATTTATATTTGAAATACTGATCATTAACTGGAACGGTGATCACTAGCTCAAAAGATTTTTTGCTGAGCCATAGATTGTGTGACAGAAAAAATAAGTGGAATATCAGTCAGGTTTTGTGTAACATATTAATTTTCACATATACTGAAAAAAAGCTATGTACACTACTAATACTTTATTTTTTATTAAGTATAATTGATCTACAATATTAGCAAAATGTTTGATGAGAATATAGATGCTAAGAAAGAGAAAGCCTTCAATGAATTTACCAAAAAATATGAACAGAAAGAAGAGGATTGGACTATTTATAATGATGATTAGCACAACTGGTATAACCTTTTTTGTGAAATTAAGATCATTAGAACATAAAGGTGGTTAAGTATTGAAGAGAGAAAATACTTAAGCGATTTGTATTTAGTCTATCCAGTGTAAATAATTTAATATTATTATTTTATATACTCTTACAATCAAATATTATTTATCTTTCACAAATAATAAGTCTAATAGAATTGCCATATTATTCACTTAAACTTCAATCAGAAATATGGGGTCCCTTCAGGACTTGACCAGATGGTATATATTGATCAATCTGAGGTTAGTGATCTTCAGCTTAGAAGAATTTGCTGAGCTATAAATTATGCGACAAAAATAGGTTGATCACATAATAGGTCTTTACGACATTTTCACATATTAATTTCACATATATATTTGCTAATTAGTATCTCTATTTTTTTCCCAAACAAATGTAAGAAAAATGTGAAAGGAGGTCTACATGCAACACAGGATCTACTGTAAAAGTAAATACTGATAGTAAAAGCATATGTTATAAAAAGCTGAGGACTTTAAAATTTTGAGATCGCTAAGCGTAAAGTCAACTATATGTTTTTCTGGTAGATCTCCATGTGAAAAGGTATGAAAATTCCATTTACATGTGCTTTTATAGAGCTTTTGGTATAAGATAACATTACTAATTATGCTTCATACCTTTTTAACTTTAGCTTAATACTCTTTTTCTAGCAAGATATAAAGCATATAGAAGTATGTAAAAGTTCAGCCAACCTTTTGCAAAAATTATTCCTGTAAAAATAACGCAAAATAAGATATATATATGCCATAAATTATATATGTATAGGAGGGTCTCTTTGTGATTGAATGAGTTTTTCTTACTATAAACCTTGTATTTAGAAATCAAAAAATGGCCAATATTATTGACTTCAGGTTTAAAGTCAAAAATGAAAAGGATGATAAAATCTTTAAAATCAAAATAGTCTGATAAACATTGGTCAAAGATGTCATACCTACTATTAAAAAAGAAATGGCAATACAAAATAAGCAAGTTTCTAATGACATTAAGCTTTATGTGAATGATCTAAGAGGGACAGCAAAAGCGTTAAAACAAGATAATATGATTTTTAAGTATTTTAATATTGATCATATTAAAGAGAGTTTCATTCTCATATATCTCCAGTAATTAGAATTTTTTATTTATATTTATTATCATACTATATAATAGTTTTTATATATTGTAGGTTGACTACCAGCAACTATTTTATTTCATAAATAAAGTATTATTTTATTAAACGTATATAGAACAGGTCACGTGTAATGATGCAATGACTGTATAACATAAAAATCAATATTAATATCCAGTATTCACTTTTCCAAACAGAAATAAAATTTTATCTCACTTCGAAATATAACATTATTTTTGTTTGAGCTTAATATTCCTATAAAAATATAACATTATGTCTAAAACTAGTATATCTTATACTCCAACTTCTACCATTACCTTTAGTAACAATGAAACAGTCTCACTAATAGACGAAATTAAAAAATATGACATAGCCAAGCTTATAGAATATTTGCAAGGGCAGAACTTAGGGTTTAGTGAAACGGCTATCAAAATTTTAGAGAAGGAAAAGCTTAATAATAGGGACTTCTTTGACATGATCAAAGAAAGTATATGCAAGATAGTTTAGCAAGAGAATCTGCTATAAGATTTATGAAGTTCGCTAAGGAATGTAAGAATAAGAAATTAAGGATCTTTTTAATATATTGCAGTTTGAGAGAAGTTTTAGCAAAATATGACATTAAATTTAATAGCACAGACGTCATTTCACACTTTTCACTATAACCTCCCAAGATTCAAGATTCTAACAAGCATTTAGAACATTGTGTGAAGAATATTTTATTCAGGATGAAGCATTACAAGTCTTTAGTTATGAATAGCTTAGAGTCTATGCATAATGAATACGTTTTAACCATACTTCATATGACTCTCTATATTATAAAAGATGAAACAAATAAAGAATTTAGCATAAGGGCCTGAATTCGAAATAATTAGAAAAGAAAGTTCCAGTCAGGTCAATTATGCAATAATGGTATGTAAGTTTTTTCTTGGCATTTTTCATTCATATTTTTCGAGTATGAACTAATACCATACTTACCTTTTAGGAATCAGAGAACCTTATTTGTATCACTGAGGATAAGGTTCAGTATAATATTCTTGAAGGTTATGCCCAAAATATAAAACAGCTCAAGAGCTCCTATGAAATAAACAGGAGAGAAAACGAAAATGTGAGGATGATAATTTTGATTATCTGTATGATATCGTAACCACTGTCAGGGATTGGCATTTTCTGTTTTATAGTCTGAGTGAAATTTCTCAGGTAAGTGAGCTTTCGCTTGCTATCAAATTCAACAAGAAGGCCTTAGTCAAAGATTCTGAAGAATATAAAATATTACATAGTGACGTGAAAAATGTCTTGGGTATAGTAGTTGAAATGTTAATAGATAGGGCAAGTGTGGAAGACGAATCTTTCTTAAAGAAAAAAGCTAAGGTAGAGGGATATTAATCGAAAAAATAATTATATATATTAACCTAGACGCCATATATCAGTTGTATCACAGGCTACGTCCTGAACTTTATATTTATTTTTCATATATATTAATAAAAAAGTGAATTTTGCAGATATATATGATTAGCGAAAAAAAATATAGTTATGGGATAGGGGTTTCATGGCTATATATAAATTTATATCATATTCACATTTTAACTGAGAAGCCGTGTTAGAGCTAATACATACTCTAGTTCTAAAATATCTGTTTTTATGAATGCGTCATATAATACATTTGGTTTATATCTTAAAAGTACTAAATTCAGATTATAGAAAAATTTCATAAGTATCTTGTTCTTTCAAGTTTTCATCTCTTCTTACTTTTAAGTTATTCCTATTAGTATTATCAAGTTATCATTGAAATAATTCATTCAAATTAGATTCTGAAGCAAGAATTGTTTATTTTTTTCAAGAATGAATAAACTCATTCCTCCTATAACCGCAGATTCTATACTAATAGAAAAGTTTTTACGAATATTCACTCTACTAGCTAAAATAGATAAAGGCAAAATTAAGGCTAGATAGTAGAAATCAGCTAAGAGATCCAGCTCAAATTCACTTACATATATGATTCCAATATCTTTTAAATAATCTGAGAGTTTATCAACATATTTATAGCCTTCACGAATTAACTTCTGAAATAGCTTTCTATTTAGATTGATTCATTAGCTGATTAGAATATTGAGTACTATTTTTTTGTGTCTATAAATGATGATTTATACTGTAGTATATGATTAATCATTTATGATATACTTTTTTCACCACAGTTCAATTAGAATTTTCTCATTTTAAAATTCAAATTCTATAATGTGAAAGGTGCAAGAATATAATAAATAGATTGTTTTACCTATCCTTATATTAAAAAAGATGAAAGTATTTGTGGTTGTATTTGCACTTACTTGGTGAAATGCTCACTTCACTGAAAATCAGATGCAAATAATATGCTAAAATCTCTATGTAGAATATGTGATAAACCTACATTATCTTATATGTGTTATTGCTTCAAACATGCCAAAAAGATTTATTGTTACCTCGAAAGAAAGAGACAACGAATAAGTTCCTTAACTTAAGTCAAGTATCTACTTGTATGATAGTCGTAAACCCTATTAATAAAAAAATTTTCTTGGAAAAAGAGATCTGCGTTTCAAATTGAAACAGAAATATGCCTTTTTTTATTTTAAATGCTTGTATAAAAATGTTATCAAAAATAGAATCTAAGATTGACTTACTTAGATAAGAAAATGCCAGATTTGTGATTAAGAATTATGAGCTTGAGGCTGAGATTGTAAAGCTGAGTCAAATTATTAAGAAGAATGCTAGGCATGAAATTAGGGTTAAAGAACTAGAGTAAAAAAATACAGAGCTTAGGATCAGACATACGTCATTAGAATAGGTTTCCTTGATAGTGGATAAACAGCTACAGAATGATAATGAAATGATATCAGTGAGGTTACAAAAGGTATTTGTACCAGCTGTTGATGTATCTGAATTTGTAGTAGATCAGCAAAATAATGTTGATACTAAGTTAACGAAGGATAAGATAATAGATGATTGTTTGCTTAAGCAAACACTGTTGTCAGAGGTGTTACTAAAGATAACTGATATATACAATGTTTGCTAGAAGTAAACCCAGCTTGAGCAGTGTAAACCTGTTAACAAAACAAATAATACAATACCAGAAGTAAATGTGTCTACCAGCTCTCCATTTTGTGAAAAGGATAAGGAGACTGATAAATTCTTAAATGCGATATATAAAAAGAAGATTTATGATGAGATTAGGCAAAGGAAGCGGGAGAAGAAACTTCAAAATAATTCGTTACCAAAGGTAACTTTCTAAAGAGAATCAGATTTAGAAACACTTGTGACTTCTTTAGATTCTGTTATTCTCTTGAATGAAAAAAATGGACAGGGTTGATCTTCTTTTCTCAATCAGAGATTTTGTGAGATAAGAAAAATACTCGAGTTTCAGAAAATTCTAATAATAGTCTATCATCTAAATCATGTAATACTTCTTCTAGCTTTGAATGTGATGAAAAGGTGGAAAAAATTTCCTATAATCTGAAAGTAGAATAAGACTTGAGAGACGAGTTATCAGATTTCTGAATTCTTTTTAGAAGCAATTCTGATAGAATCTAATAAAGTTACATCACAAGTTATAGTTGATCTATTTAATATAGCAATAAAGGCTAGACGAAAGGAGATCTTATGCTGGTATTGTTACTATAAGGCGTATAAGGATTGAGTTAGGGATGTTAAGTCTAAGAATAATATTAATGATAAATCAGCAAGAACATTAGTGTATAGCGAAATCAAACCCCTTCTTCCTGACATTACTAATGTAAATTTGCGTAAAATAACTTTTAGAGCTAAAAAAATCTACAGTCAACTCTTGTTATAATGAACTCTATGTCCTAGACTTCAACTTCGCTATAAGGCTATAGTGAAGATTTTAAGAGATTTGATTGGCCAACTCACTATAACAAGAGTATTTTTATTATATTTGTTTAAAAAATTCATTATATCAAGAGTTCGTTATATCAAGAGTTGACTGTATATATTATTTGATGGAATAGGAATAAATAGAATTTAAATAATTAGCTATAGTATAAGTATCATCTCGAATTTATCTGATAATCAGATCCAGAATATTATAAATAAACGAAAAAAACTCTTTCTCCTTTCATCTCAAATTTCTAAAATTTTAGAAATTTACTGAAAAAATAAAAATTATTTTGCTCAAGTACTTTTATTTAAAATTTACAACTCTGTTAGCTAGTTCTTTAGCTCAATTCTTACAAACAGTTTAAAATACTTGAAAGAGTTTATTTATTTGATAATTTTTACAAAATGATTAAAAAATCTCTGTTAACAAAACCAACAAAGGTCGCTACAAATTTCTAAAAAATAAGCAACCTAAAGCTAGTAGCTCTTCTCGCTCTGGAGAAAAGCCTAACCCATCCTTGGTTACTGACAAGGATATTGTCGACGATACTTATGTCAGACAATCTAACCCGCCACCCAACGTCCTTGACACTCAAGAATACGTTTCCATCGAAGATGATACTAACATGAAAACTAAAAACTCTGACTTTATTGTCATTCCTCGTCCTTCTCCTTTTGCTTGTGCTACTTCTATTAGCAAAAATACCAAGGAACTCCTTACACCCCAAATTATCCGCGCGATTAACAATGTGTTTGCGCATGACGATGCATTCAGAGGGCTGAATGTACATTGTATAAATTTTGTACGCTCTGTAATTATCTATTTTGATAATGCAGAATCTATGTAGGCTGCACTTCCTACTCAATTTCCTGAATTGGACATCAAAAAATTTGTGGACTATACTACGTATAAGGATAATACTCAGTTCCAAAATAAAACTTTACGTGTTACTGATATTCACCTCAGTCTCAAAAAAGAAATGATCACTTCAATTTTTTCCAAATACGGTACCATTACAAACATCCGCATGCAGACCAGAGACCTATGGTAACATGCATTTATCACCTATAATAATGCAGATGCAATCAAATTGTTCTATACTACATAGTCCCATTATATTTACAATGATTGTGTCTGCATATACCCTGCATGCTTCTCTCCAGAACAAGTCAAAGAGAGGAATAAATTCAGGGTTAAATTAACCAACCTCCCCTTTGGAACTTCTGCCCATAACCTTTAAGATATCATGCTTGCTGTTAAAGCAAATCTTGCTATATCCCCCGCTCTAACAATTACAAATCCAGACCATTCGCCATTCTTTATTTCGAATTAGCTGAGGACTTAAAGAAAGCCATCACTAATGATTATGCTTTTGGTAACAATGAGTTGCATTAGTGCGCAGCTGATTCTATAAATGTGGCGCAGTTGACCACATCGTGATGAAATGCCCTATAATTCTAGAACAAAAAAATTGACAGATGAAGTCAACAAACTTAGACCTTCTAAATCTAAACTGCCTTTAGTTTAACGACTTTACAATCGTTTTAAACCTGTTGGATCTCGCTTCCTAAAAGTAAAATGACCAACAAACCCCTACACCTCCAAAACTAATTTCCAATAAAGGTAAAGGATCACAAACAGTCGATGACTTCATCCACAACCCTCAGAATATCTCATCTGATGAAACAAACAAAAAACTTGATAAAATCCTCAACATGTTAATAAAAATGCAAAAAGATATGTCTGAATTGGAGGCTCGTATCTCAAAATTAGAAAAGTATGAATTCAATTCAGACTCCACCTCCATCCTTTCCACCACCAACATCTTTCACTAACCTGCTTCACATGATCTGGTCTTAAACTTCAACCAAAAAAACGTACTCGTATCGCTAACTTATCATCTGATGAAAATACTTCCTCTGCTCCTAAGCCTGTCGATCCCAAACTTCAAGAATACATGGATGAACAAAATGCTATCATTGGAGACCTACACAAACAACTCAAAGAGGCAATGACTCAAATCATTCTTCTTGCCAACAAAAATATACAATAACTCTCTCACCCTTAACTCCTTATCTCCAATCATGATTAATAACAATAATAATAATTTTTCTAATACTGATAACGATACACCTGTGATAACACCTTAACAAGATGTTATATTCTCACCTGCACCTACCATTACTTTTGTTACACACAATGTCAATTCTCTCCAATGTTCGATCAAAAATCAATTTATCAATGACACTTTCTCAGACTTCAATACTGATTTTATTAGTCTCACAGAAACTCAACACAAAGTAGATCAAACTTTTCGCAATCTATCTGATCCTACCTATACTTCCTATTAGAGTAACAACATCAACCTTCATGCTGGTATTGGCATTCTTATCAAAAAATCTTGGGCAATTTATGTTCAAAAAGCATTTCTACATAATGATAGATTCATTTACGTTGACCTTTATTTAGCAGATAATGTTAAGCTTAGAATCTTTTGTATCTATTTACATGCTTTTACAGAAATGTAAATCAAGAAAGAATGAATGAAATTACACAAAGAAATCATTACTCATGTCAAAGAAGGACTTAAGTCTGATTTCAGAACTATAATTTTAGGTAACTTTAATGCTAACTAGATAAATATTAGTCACTCATATGCAATGGTAAATCGATTCATTGGCAAATGAAATTCTATCAAAAGCTTTTTGCCTTGAATTTTCTTAACCTTTATGACACATGTCATAATACACCCCAATCAACATACATTTCAGGATCTCATAGCTCCTGAATTGATACTATTTTTGCTTCACCCAATATTACATTAGAATTTTTATATTCATATATTGACACTTCTGACCTTTATTCTTCAGATCACAAAATTGTTTTTACTTTCTTCTCTGATTTTTGCAAACAACAATCTGCCAGATCTCGTAATTTACAAAATAAAAGGCAGATTCCTAACCTAAAAGCAATGAACAATACCAAATGGATTGAATTCGCTGTATACATTAATCTTCATTATCGCTATTACAATTTTGATCATTTTAATAGCCTTCCCAATAACAAAACTAATATGAATATCATATGGGTCTAAATAAAGACTGCTATTCTTGCAGCAAATCGCAGTTGTATTCCTCAAGTTTGGATCTCTCTCTAACAACACCACAAACATCCTTTTAAACAACCTGACTTACTTATTAACGCTCGCAAAGTTGCTTCTTTCCTATTGAGATTTAAAAACACCTTCATCCAACAACAAATCTAACCTAACGTTACCGATTGGCAAGCTATTAAATCAGCTGTAGACAAATTAGTCCTAGTGGCTAGACTTCCTGTTATCACTCTCCCCTTCTCCTTAAATGCTTCTAATATCCGTAATGTCAAGAAACAGCTCAAAGACATCTACAAATCTTTCTCTGCTCTTGCTCAAATTAATGTTCAACATATCAAAGAAAATGCCATCAAAACCTTCATTGACAAAAGATGTGACAATCTTCAAAATGATTCTTCTAAAATGATTGACTCGATTCTAAACTGAAAAAAACGTTCTATCATATTAGATCGCTTACTTATCATGGATAGAACCACCTTTACAAATCATTTTACAATTGATCCAGCTGAAATTAAAAGCGCTTCTATCAATCATTTTCAAAACTTCACTCTTCTTTTCTCACCTATGCCGCCAATGTCTTCCAGATGGATTGCTCAATTCAATCCTCAAGATTACGTTGATGATTCACACTACTCAAACTTAATGCAACTGCCTACGTATGACAAATTGATTGCTGTCCTCAAATCACTCCGCTGATCCTTCAGGAATTTCAAATGAAATGCTTTCTCATTTAGGTGATAAACTTCAACAATTACTCAGGAAACTCATCTATATGTGTTTCATCTTAGGCAATATTTCTAATGAATGGAAAATCACACATATCTACTCCATCTCAAAGCCTATGGACTGGGAATGTGATATAACAAAAACCAAACCTATCACCTTGCTAGAGACTTGCCAAAAAGGTTTCGTTAAAATTATCACCAACAGACTCTTCACAATACTTGCCAAGCATAACATATTATGAGGTAGGAATTTTGCTGGTCTACCTGGTGGAT
This sequence comes from Funneliformis caledonium, assembly GCA_910591825.1. Taxonomy (NCBI): domain Eukaryota; kingdom Fungi; phylum Glomeromycota; class Glomeromycetes; order Glomerales; family Glomeraceae; genus Funneliformis; species Funneliformis caledonium. Next base: position 11,531 of record CAJVPQ010002154.1, read on the forward strand.
TAACTGAAGCACTCATCAAAATTGTCAATATGTTGTTTAAAGATGCAATCGAAAACAAAAAAGAAATTTGGATTTTACTTCAAGATCTCTCTAAAGCCTACAACAGGGTAGACTTAAATTTTCTTCATCTAGCCCTCAACCATATCAAAGTTTTCCAACCTGCTATTAATCTTTTGATTAATCTTTTCACCGCAAGAAAAAATGCTGTCTTTACTGCATATGGAATTTCTAATTACTATGATGTAAAAATTGGTATTGATCAAGGAGAAGTTATATCACCTTTGCTTTAGTGTATTTATTTGAATCCTCTCTTTTGTAAAGTTGCATCCCTTAACAATGGATATATTATCAATTACACTTGGACCTCTGACTTAACCACCATGACTACCAGTTCTCTTTCTACTAGTGTTTCTTCACTCGCCTTCATAGATGATACTAACTGGATTGTCAGTTCAAAACAAGATTTAGAATCTATTCTTGAAGTTGCTGAAGAATTCTATGATCTCACTAGATCAATACTTAATAAGGACAAATCCAAGCTATTAACGACCAAATATTCCATTACCAATACCACTACAATCTCTCTCAAATTTAGTTTATCCACAATTAATATTAAACCAGAAACTGGATCTGTATGTTTTCTTGAAGTCTGAATCAACAACAAACGCTCACTAACATTCGTAAAAAAACAACTCACCTTCAATATTAATCGTTTTGTTTCACTGATGTGTTACAAACCTTTAACTGATAAACAGATTTCTTACATTATTAATATGGTGCTTTGCTTATTGCTAGAATATCATATGCAGCTAACACCCTTGTCGTAACAAGAGTGTCTTTTACTTTTTGCACCAGTCCGCTCTCTATTCAAGAAAAAGAATAAATTTGCCTCTATCCTTCCTAATGTTCTTTTGAATTTCAAACAATTCTACAATTTGAATGATCTTTGGTCGTTACAAATTAAATCTCTCTCTACCGCTCTTTTATATCAGTTCACTAACTCTTTCACCTATAAGAATGTCTCCACTATAAGACTTTTTCAACTCCAATCTCAACATTTTCTTGCTACCTCTCTCCTTGACTTTTGGTCTCACCCTTTTGATAGACTTTCTTACAAAAATCTAATTGGCGCTTCCCTTTCACTTATCAAGTCTACTTCTTCTAAACTTTCACTCATTGCTTCTCCTTTTCTTACTAACCAAATCAAAGAAGGATCTTATCCTCTCGCAAAAATCTTTCCCTATAAAATTTATATATCTTTTAAAAAAATCTTGACTAACCACAACTTAATTTATTTAGATCAATTAATTTCTGTTTCAGGCTACCAGCTGATTACAAAAGCTGATTTCCTATTTAGAAACTTTGATCATCGCTCTAAATACTTTGGATTACAAACTCTTTTTAAGCAACTAGCAGACATTGTTTTAGAAGATAATGTTCAACGACTTCTCAAACCAGAATTTAGATTAATTTTCTTTACCCCAATATGGATTTGTAGTTAACCTACCTCATTTGAACGATTGTAAAAAAGAATTTATTGCATCATAAAATCCTACAACCAACAACCCTTCATTTGGTCAAATCATTAACAAAAACTTAACTGATAATCAATTCATCTGTCAACATTTTATATGTTTCACAAACAACGATAATATCAGCCAACTCTTTAAGTGTACTAGATGCAATCTTTTTTCTGCCAATGTTCGTTTTGATATTTGTACTTTTGCAATTTCTGCAAATAGAGTTTTTCAAGTTGATTTATTTCAAAAGAAATCCTATACCCTCAAAAAACAACTACAACAGTCGTCTGATGAAATCTCAAGGGTGGCCTATCTCTCTTACTTCACCTCCTATTTTGAACAATAACCTCTTGTCTCACCATCAACCAATCTATTTGATATAATGGTTTTTCCCTCCTCAACATTAACTGAGCTTAAATCTTTACAAATCACACTCGCTGACAATGCATTCCTAACATTTTACACTGATGGTTCTTTAATCTCTCCTAAAACAGAATCATGCAAAATGGGACTGGGATGGATTTGTATTGATTCATCCAATAATCATTACTCATTTAAGGCCTCACTGACAAACTGGCCTTCGTCAATACGTGCTGAAATGTATACTCTTTTTACTGCTCTGTTAGTGTCACTACAGTTTTCTTCTGTTAATATTTTTTTAAACAGTCAGGCCACAATCTAAGAGTTCTCTAAATACGTTTCAAACAATGCTCTTTCTTCCAGAAAATTTGAAAAGATACCAAACCACTCTATTTGGCACCTTATTAAACATATAGTGATTACACTAAATCTTAATATACACTTTCATAAAGTCAAAGCATATACTGGTAACTACTTTAATGATATTGCTGACTAATTGGCTAAAGCTGAAAATAACGCTCATTCCCTTATTCCAGTATTGAACAACATCCCCTTATCTGACCTTGTTTTTACCTTTGATAACATTCCAGTTGAAATATCTATTTGGGGTTTCTTCAAATAACTTTTTTCTGCCAAAATCTTTTGCAACTTTCTTGACTTGAATAGAAATGATCACATCAGACGTCTCACTAGAAACCACTTCATTAACTAGCCTTCCATTTGGTTTTTATTTTCCCTAAACTCATCTTCACTTACTACCTCATTTGCCTCTTGCAAACTCAAGACCTTTATTATAAAAATTTTGTTAATGAACTACCAACCCTATCAAGATTATCTATACTACGCCCTGATTTGTATGAACATTGGTGTTGTGTAGGCTGTGGTTAGGGTACAGAAACTCCTGGACCTGCCCTACCTATGTCACAAGATTACAAGAAGTTATTCAAATAACCAAAGATGATTTAATCTATCGCCTCACAGAATTAAATGTCTCTAATCTCACTGAGTTTCTTCCAGAATTACTAGACATTCTAAATGATATCTTTGCCACTCCCTCATCTAGAACAGATGGTTACATTAACATTATTCATTCCCTCATTCCTTCTTCTTTAATTGACATAGTTCACAAAATCACCAGGAATAAGAGTCAATGTTTCTCAACCATCACTCTAACCTTGATAGTTTTTCATCAAAAATTATTCGAGGATATTTAGAAACACTGTTATAATCTAATGATAGCAAAAAAATGTTCATTAGGTATCACAATCAAAGATAAGACTAAACGAGGTGCCAGTTCATTCTTGAGACACGAAAAGACATCAAGTCCTACATATATTTGAAAATCTTGGATCCACATGGCGAATAAATTTGGCTACACCTTTATGGATTTTTAGATAGGCACTGACTCTTTCTTTTTCTTCTCTTGTTGATAGCAATTTTCATTAGGTATAAACTTAGTGG
>CAJVPQ010002155.1:0-14868 GCA_910591825.1 Funneliformis caledonium
ACAGGTGATCATGTATTGTGTTACATTATATTTCTGAAAAATTTAAGGGGTAGTTATATAATAATTTTGGATGATCTCAAGCGGTCAGATACTTATGACCGCTACTGTATTATAGATTTTGGTTTTCCACTTTACTTTTTTTTATATTAAATTGAAAAGAATATTCTTGTTCAGATAAAAACATGTTGGATTGTTAATCTAATTTTACAAAAACCTCTTTTTTAATATATTATATTATTATATTGTAAATTTCCTTTAAAAAATAAATTATTTAAATTATCTGAATATAAAAAAATTGAAAAATTAAAGTTCAAAAAAAAAATAAATAAATAAATAAATTATAATTAAACAATTTTAGACAAATAGTATTACATTTTAATTTATTGAATTAACTTATTTTAGTTAGAAATATTCTTAGTAAGTCACATTAATTATAATTTCAGATATCAGATAGTATCAGACATATGGGCGAATATTACTTACTTCATTTATATCACATATGATATTTGAGTTGTTATAATCTGATGATCTGTGCCTAATTTATATATACTATTTAATAATTAATAATTAAATAATTGATAACATGTGACTTTATCTTTTAATCTAAATGCTAAGAATTAAACTATTTTTATGTTCACTTTGTTTAACTACTTGTATATCTAAAAAAGCCATTTAAGCACATATACGTACTTCTCATTATAATAATAAAATAATATCACACTATAATATATTTCCAACTAAATCTAACATAGAACTTAACAAATACTAAGATGAAATTATTTTTCTTATTAATAAATAACTAGGATTTAACTAAATAAGTTTAGGTTATCATCATATTCATATAGATTTATTCCCTACTCAAGTAAATATAACCTCTTGTTCATCTATTATTATAATTTTTATTATTCTAATTAGAATAATTTAAAAGTATATCCAGTTTTTGCCCACCTTCTACTCCTTCAAAATAGCATTGATCTTTCCATTACAAAGAATTATAATTAAATATTTATTTTATTTTTAAACAAATATATAAAAATATGAATAATATAGATAGATAACATAAAATTAAATTTTTATAGTGTGAAAATAAATTGCAATAAAACTCTCATAAATTTCTATGTGAAACTCTTGTGGGAGAATTTTATGTTACTTCAGGCAATTTTATTGAATGATAAGAGTAAAATAAATAAATATTTAATTTTTTTTAATATATTACTTATATTTATATTTTATTTATATATTAGCTTAATAGATAAACATTCTGATTCAATTTTACAATTCAAAACTAATAATACATTTAGTTTACTATTAGAATTTAATTATTCTATGTATTTTACTTCTACTCCTATTTCTACTCTTACTCTCCCTATTATTTTTACTATTCCTACTTTATAATATACAATTTTTGTATTATTTTACTTAAACTTTCTTTATGAACTTTTTTAAAATGTAATATATATAACATTTAAACAAAATAAATAAATTAAATAATGAATTAATAAATTATATTTAATTTATCTTTTATTATGTATTTTCATTTTCATTATTAATAATATAAATTTTTCATTGAAAAGCAATAAATGTATTATGAATTAGATAATACAATTGTCATATTTTATAAATTATAATATCATAAACTACTGGTTAGTTAAGATTACCTTCACTATTACAGTATCATCAAAAAATAATTTTATTTATAAATATAAAAAATATTTAATAAATTGATTTATTTTAAAAAAAATCATTTAATATATATTATTTGTTTATGATTTTTTTTCAAGATTAGAAGTTGTAAAATGTCTTAATGATTACATTATTTTAAATCACGCATAAATTGAGGTATATGCTATGCAAAAATATGCATATATAGTATAATATCTGTAGTATGATAAATACTTTTTGAATTATTGTTTTTACTGAAAGATTGTTAAACAACAAAAAAGTCTAATCTAATTTTTAGTATCTCTTTCAAATTTATCAATTTCATCAAATGTATAATGTTCTTTTCTTATTATACAATATAATCTATAAAATTTACGTTATAATTCTTCAATTCTTTGTCCTTGCTTTTCTGAAATAAATGCACTAACTGGAAATTTTTCTAGAATTATTTTTTTTACTGGACCCATTAATGATTTCCAAATCCACTTTCTATTTGAAGTTTTTGATGCAAAAAATTCAAAGTGTACTTTAATATTCTTCATAGTCTATTCAATTATATTTAAAATTTCATTTTGAAAATTTCTCTTTACAGTAATTTCATTAAAAAAATGTTAAAAGAATATCTGCAATTTATAATAAAGTATGTAATTCATCAGAAATCCAATTTTATATTTTAATCATTGATAATGATGGATTTTTTTGACCTATATAATAAAATTAAATTAATAAAATTATATTATATTAAATAAAATTATATAAATTTTTACCTTTTTTATTTTTACCATTAAGTCATGTTATATTCATATCATATCTGTATTCTTTGTCACATTCACAAAATAATATATTTCCAATATCCTGAAAAAAAAAATTTAACATTCCATGTAATATGATTATATGTAAACCCATTTGTTTGTAAATCAATTAATTTATGTGTAAAAAAATTCATTGCTATTTCTATTGATTTATAGTTTTCTTTTCTGATATATAAACAAATACTAAATATTATCATTATAATTCAATTAATACATAATTAAAATTTATAAAATTAACCTATATTGATGATCGGGTTTTAATATTTCATTTTTTTCATTTAAAAGACAAATAGTTGATATAATATGATTTTGATTTCTTCCTACATTATTTCCATCACCACCTAATTTAAGAAAAAGAGTATCACCAGATGTTATAACTGATGGAGTTAATTTTATCCAAATAGAAACTAATATTTTAAATATATTAGTAATTGATCTATATGCGCCATTATTAATATCCTTTGCATTAATAACTATTTCTTCTATAGAATCACAAATTAAAGGTTGACTTTCTATAAATTCATCAATTTTAAAAGTTGAAATTGGTATTTGTTATTTCATTTCATTATTGATTATGGTTTTTCTTTCTGAAATTACATATTCACGCTCCATTTGTGAATTTACTTTTGCAAGTCTACGATAATCATCTCGAGAAATTAACGCTTCATCACAAGTATGAACAATTGCATCCAATTTAATTTTATTATCTAACTCTAAAGCTTGTTGGAAATCAAATATAACAATTTTCCTATTAATTTCCAGTTCAACAATTCATAAAATTGCTATTGATTGATGTGTTGTTGATGAAATTAATTTGTGTTTAATAATAAGTGGTTCAATATTTTGTTGAAGATTGGTTCCAAAAATAATAAGTCGTTTATTTTGTTAAGCAATCCCAATGTCAGTAAATGGGCGTTTACGATCATTAGAAATATTAATTGCGCGTTGATTTTCTAAAAATCAAAGTCAAATCCAAAAAGATGAACACCAGATATTGAAGTACTAGTAAGTACTTGAAGTACTTGAGTATTATTGCATTTTATATCCTATTGTATAATAAAATATAATTAATATATATTATATATCATATAATAGATTATAATAAATAAATAACCTTACCTCCACTAATAATTTTGCAACATGTCTTGCTGATTTAATACTTTTAACTATTCGTTCAACACCATCTTTATTAGTCCAAGTAATTTGAAATAATATTTGAGAATTTTTTTGATAGTTCGTTTCGCAAATGATATCATAACCCGATTGATTTGTTTTTACTTTGTATTTATTTGGAATTTTATATTTAATTCCTTTTTTGTTTTTTTTTGTAAAACATGTATTCCGTGGATAATATCCCAAAGAAATTATGATTTGCGATGAACTTTTCCACCTATTTGCCGTGATGCTCGAATAAGAGAACTAGTTGGAAAGTTATGTTCAAATGAAGTGGAGGAGTTTTCGGCCATTTTTTGATAAAATAATAATATTTCTACATTTTATATTTCACAAAAAAATATAATAAAATAGAACTATAATTATTTTACGAATTTTTGTTTATTACCATTCGTTAACATTAATGAATTTACCATGAATTCACGTCTCAAGTTTTGTTCTTTTCAAAGTCGTTTAATTGGTTTTTTATTGTTTAATCAATATTAATCTTATCACTTAACCAATAAAAATCATTTATATCACTTAACCAATTAGATTTTATTATGCTTATCACAACCTTATTATAATTTATTTATGAGATGATCAGGATCAGCCCATACGAAGACTAAAATATTTCGGAAAAATATCGGATTTTCGCCCAAATTACGGAACAAAATTTTCGGATCAGCTCTCAAAATCCGAAACATTTAGGATTTGAAAATAGGGTTTCGCCCACAGCATTACGCGATGTATTATTTTTTTTTATTCATATGAACTTTTCAATATGTTTACCTATTAAAATTTAGGATTATCCTTAATGATTTGGTGAAGAGATATTCAAAGTGTCTTGACCTTAGGTGATGATTACTCTATTTCTTTATTTACTTTTCATTAGTTGGGTTTAGGAAATATTTGATAGTTTGAGTATTGTACTAATTAATTCGCATTTGTTAATTCATTACCTCCTAATAGTAGTAGTCCATTTCAAGGTTGATCGTTCAGATGTAAGTGATCAAAAATTCGTTTTGCGATCAATCAAAACGTATAATATCGTTTTTGATGGTATCTTCATAAATCTTTATTTTTCATATCTTGACAAGCATTAAAAGAAAAAATAAATTTCTAATTTTTTTTTTTATGTTCTGACATTAAAAAAAAAAGAGATTTTTTTTTTTTATTCGTCAATTGTATGAATTTTGATCGTAAATTTTGATTGGTTACTATTGGATTTGACGATCAAATTGCCGATCGAACAACTTTACAGCCAATTTCATAAGTCACGGGACAGCCGATAATAACCGAGACTTTTCCGAGAACATTTATAAGGATTTGAAAATATATAGGTAAAAAATTGTCGCTATATTCGGAACAGATCTGAACGTAGCGATAATGTTTTTTCTTCAAAAATTCTATACCGAGTTTACCTTTTTGTTATCGATCTGCAAATTGATCGTCCGTCCCGTGGCTTATGAAATTAACTTTATATGAAGTAATCGTCTGGATTTTCCTTAGCTTAGCTTTTTAAATTGTTTGATTTGCAAAATGTCAGACATTTGAAATTGTACAATTCCTGAAAACGGCAATAATGTAAACTAATTATACTTCATGATAGGCTAAAAAATAGAACGTCTCGGATATTACGGCGCGAATTTACTGATCAGTACGTTTCTCAAAATACGAAATCGTAACCGTACTAAACTTATAATAAAAGAGATTCAGTACGGTATGGTACGAATTTAGAAGATTCGTACTGATTTGCTGATTCGTACTTGGTATGATTAAAACATCAAACTTTTGTAAAGCTGGTGTATATTTTTTTGGTTTGGTAAAAACTTTCTTTTTTACCATAACATAATAATTTTTTTGTTCAACGTATGTTTGTCAAATTAAAATTTAATAAAAATAAATCATAAATAACTAAATGTTGAAAATAATTATTTGTGTTCTTTCATCAATAAACAAATTTTAATAATTGAAATTGAAAAATTAATTTTTAGATTATTATTAGAAAAATGATCGACATGATAGAACGGAAAATCTTCTTTCGTACTATTCACGTGACTTGACCGCAAAGTGAATTATTAAATTTAAATTTAAAAAATTGATTATTGATGAAATCAATCAATTATATACAATCTTTTTTTATTTCAAAAAAAAAAAGATCATTTTTATTGAAGGACAAATACATTAGATTAAAATAAATTATTGTTTTTATATTTACATTAATTTCTTTTTTTTTTTTTTATTTTAATTAAATTTAATTTGACAAACATCCCGCTGAATCAACAAATTACTCAATATGTTCGTTAGATCTATTAGAAATTTTAATCTTTTATCACAATTAGAGTTCTGGCGATGATGCAGTTACGAATTTCGTTCTGTACTGATCTACAAGATCGACAAACCGTTTTTTTGATCGGGCAAAATGAAATCATCATTATCACCTCACGTGATTTTTTGCCGGCATTAGAGCATCATCAAATAGGATTTTCATCACGGAATTTCGTCTCCAGCGTTGCACGGAAATAAAGTACATTTACTCAAATATATGATTTATTAATACCAAAGTATAAGCAACCTTGCTCAATTGGATATCAAGTTTTCACCCTCCCAACCTTTTACAACATTTGATTTTTATCAACCTTTTACAAATTTTCAAATTATTCGAAATTTATCACACTCTCAACTTTTACAACATTTAAATCTGAAAACTTTCGCAAAGACTGCATTTCCATCCTTCTCAGCTGTCAATTCTTAAATCATTTATAGAATCCATTTTAAAAGTTGATAGCACATCAAAATTTGTCGTTTCGTTATGAATTCGTATGTTCTGGTTCGGATTTTCTATCTCTTTAACGTATAAATTAAAAGTTGTTATGATCGAATTTTGTGTGAAAGTTGACATCTTGTCATCTTCTGAATTACGTGGAGTATCAATGTAAGTTCTCAAGGCTGAAATATCTTTAAAACACTCCAAGGTCAATTCAGATTCTATCCCGTAAGTATCAAGTATGTATTTATAAACTTTTGGAGAAAAGATCAAAGACTTTCTTCTTGATTCCATATCGTTCATCTTTTCTTCTTCAAAGTATTTCTTCACAACTGATGTAACAACTTCTTCATGATAATCAAATTTTGATTTAAGAAAGTTCAATAAGTGATCTTTCTTTAAATTCCTTTCTGGTTTTAATGCTTCCCGGAAAAATTCATACCCGAGAATATCGATTGATTCATCGGATCGAATGGTGCGAAAAACATCCCAAAGTAAATCCCCAATTTCGTTCAATCGATCTTCAAACATATGAAGTGCGTCAACGATAACACTATACTTTAACTTGAATCCCAAACCAATAAGATCTCTAATACGTTTAACTACATCAGAATCACTTGGGCAAGTCCAATCAGGAGGAGGAGTAGGTGGAAAGAGGATAAGTAATGCTCCCTGTAAAACCAAGTCATTGACATCATCACATATTTCATAATAACCAATTTGTTTCCATAAAATCACCAAATCGGGGTGAATAAGTATTGCCCTCGCGATTACGTTTAATTGTCTACTATTTTCATAACCATCCTTGGGAGGGTACTCTTCCGGGGGTGGTTGTTGATGATCGTGAGGATCATTATTCGAATCTAGCTGAAGCGATTTTGGTCGGGGTGGAAATGGGATGAACTTTTGATTCAAAATCAAATCTTCGATGGCTTTTAAATTCTTAAGCAACACACCAGGAGCTTGAGCAATGACGCGAGGTCCAGCAGATAAAAAATGAAATAGTTCCATGTCATTTCCTTTCAAAGGAACAGAATCTCCTAATTGATTAGATCCCTCATTTAATAAATAAAGGAATACGGGTAAAGATAAATTGCTGGCCCATGGGGATTTAATTTTTTGTTGAAATGCGAATACTCTATCAGCATCAAGTTGATTGACGTTATGTTCGATTTTGAGATCTATCAATTGTCTATCATACTTTCCATAATGCATTAAAAGCCTTTGTACGAAATATCTTGAAATGATAACCTTCCTTGTAAGTAAATTTTGACATACTGCGGTATCTAGAAAGCTAGGTCCCAATCTTACGGCATAAAATAGAGCATGGGTCCTTCCTGTACGGGATAAAAGCCATTCTGTTTTGGCATATGGATCCTTGGCAATAGCGTTCCAGTTCTTACAAGTACGAGCCAGATTAAAAGGGTGATCTACGTGTTTAAATATATTGATTTTAATCTCATCTTCGATAAATTGAAGTCTTGGTCCTGAAAAATTATGATACATAATAATAAAAAATCAAAAGTTTTTTTTTTTTTTTTTTTTTATAAAAAATTTTTTCATTTATATATAATTATTTATGTTATAGTATGTATAAATTTGTTGTTGTACTTATTGTACAAAATTAGAAATAGTTTGAATGCTTGAACATGATCATCCAATTCTCCCTTTGTCTCACTACCATAATTAGACTAGTTAAAACCCATTCAAAACGCCCCAATTACGGCAAGTATTAAATCAATAAAAAAAGCAATTTTAAATTTGGGAATCGAACTCCCAAATTTTCACCCAAATTTGAAAAGTTTGAAAGGGGGTTGATAGATTTGATAAATGATGACAATACCGGACCGCTTGAAAGTAAAAGATATTTTTCTCCATTTTTGCTACTTCAAATAAAAATGAATAGCAATTTCTCCGAAGCGAAGCCTTCATTCTAATTGATTGTTGTTGAATGTTATTTGTCACACTAATATTTATTTTTGCATAGCAATCAATGAGGATTTAAAATTATTGGTTTCGGATTTACTTTTTTTGATCTTTTTAATAGAAAACGAAAAAAGTAATGCAATAACAAAAGGCAAACTGTCAAAGATAAAAGGAAAAGCAGTTACAAATTAATTTTTGCATAATAGTAATAAATATTTTTTTTTTTTGTGCCAAAAAACAAAGACGAATAATAATGACGAATTAAAATTTATTATTGTGAAACTGGTAAAGACGTATAATATTAACAATTAAAATTGAATTTAGTTATTTCTGAAACAAAATTAAACAAAAATAATAATTTAAAATTATTCTAATTTGCGAGAAAACGTTTCAAAAATAACTGTTTGTTTCTTTTTAAAGCAAATGTTCAATGAAATGATATGATAGAAAAATTTTTATTACCTCTATACTCCATTTTCAATATATTGACAGATGAACATTATTATTTTATATTTTTTTAAAAAAAAAAATAAAAGTCTGATATTTTCTTACGAATAATAATCCCTCCTTATTGGATATTGTTCTTAAACAATTTAAAAAAAAAAAATTATTATATAATGCGAACTCAAATAAATTGTTAACAAATTATGTACTTTTTGTATATTCTTGAATAAATATATCCTGTGCCAGTGAAAGTGCCGGACGGACCGATTGTTTGTAACATTTTGACGTTTACTTGTTTATTTTAATTATCGCGTTTAAATGAACCTCGTGCGCATAATTAATTATGGTATTACGGTATTAATTGAATGTTAATGCCGAAAATAAAACAACAAGGAAATTAAATCTCGTTAAAAATTCTCCAAATTTGAAATCGCATCTTATTTGTACGCGGGCAGTCTTTTTATTTTCGACGATACATTGTCTGCTACAGCGGCCTATATATAATGAACAATTATATAATTATTCATAATACATAATAAAAGAATAAATAGGCTTAACACCGACTTCGATTACATCTTGTAATTTATTCCAAAGTTGCAACTTCACTTTTGCTTCGTATTCAAACAATAACGCTAGCATCAGTTCCTTTTATGAATTAGTGTTCTTTTTGAATTGCTCGACCTTACCGAATACTTGTTTTAACATCTCTTTCGGTGTTGATTTATTTTAATAAATAAATTTCAAATTAATTATATTTACGAATAAAATAAACATTAATTTTTATTAATTAGAATCATAAATACAATTTCTCGTCGTAAACTTATATTTTACCGCAAGGTTTTGATTGAAGAGAAGGTAAATTTTTCTATTGCTTCAGGTAATATGGAACGATGCCTTTTCATTGTCTGTGAAAAAATATTTTCTGTTTGCGTGATCCATGGTTTCTTCGGGTATTTATTTAGAAAATAATAAAGAATTGAAGTTACCCGTTAATTATAACGCTAATACTTTATACGAGATTTCAATTATCATAATACTGTAATAGGTGTAAAAATAAGAAATCATATATTAGTAATTCATATACATATTCTTGAATCCCTATAAAGTTAATTCTTACCATACTTAATGAAGGATACTAAATTTTCTGCGTCACTTTTCGATAGTGAATATGAGTCATGAGAATTCAAATCCAACGTTATAAAAATTAGATAAATAATAGAATAAAAATTCAACATGATCTTAATTCACCTGAATAATACAGAGATATCGTTATTTGCTATATTCTCATCATTATTATGTTCTTCCAGAAGTTTTTGCAGTGCTTCAAATCCATTGTGTCTTTTGAATCGCTTCGGTGCATGATCTTCCAAATATTTTTCATAAGAATATAATATATCAAAAAAATCTATTAAATCACAATATTGCAAAAGTTCAACTTTGCAGATCGTATGATTACAACCAGCTGTTTGGTTCGAGACTAACCATTTTATACGCTATCATTTACCATGTTCTGACGCGGTCGAAGTTTCGATCCTATATAGTATATAAAATTCATTATTTAAAAAAATTTAAAGAATCGAATAATTCCGATCACAACACTTTGCCAGAGGATTATAATACAATTAATTTCAAGAACTTTCTGTGGATAATTAGAATAAATGTAGAATTCTTACTAATTGGCATGCGACTTTTTGATCTATAGTCCAAAACGTTACCATATCGTTGCTAACTATAGAAATAGAAACTGGATTCATTGATTTTTCTAAATTAAGTTAATCAAACGTAATGAAAATTTGCTCGATTCTGCGAATAAGGGCTGCGCTTTGTATTACAAATTCTTCTTCGAATCATTAAATTTAAAGTTCAAATTAAATTCGAATTACAAAATAATTCATATTCGAATAATTCGAATAATTTGGATTATTAGATTAAAAAAAGGTTGATATAGATTTTCGCGACGATAAAAATTTCATTAAAAAAAAAATAGAGCAACGATGCGAAATTTCGTTAAAAAAAATTCATGTTAAGGTTTTGCGAGATAATTAAAAACTTGATTTCAATAACGAATCGTAAGTTCATTATCTAGTAGTAATCTGAATAGGTTTTGAAATGGAAGGTGGACTGTTTAAAAAAGAAGTAATGGTAACAAGTCCATAGATGAGATGACAGAATTAGATATCTAAGTTTAAATTTTCTTTAGTAATTTGACTATTATGAATTGATATACCAAGTAGTTAAGTACAATCCGTTATTGAGTTGTATAAGAAAGATTACAATTCTTTTGTTTAGTGATATTAAGTTTCAAAGAGCATACGAAGGCATTACCGAGACTTTCTAATTAATAAAGAATAGGTAATTATTTTAGGATCAAAATCATAATATAGATACATATATCTACACTAAACAAAGTTTGCTGCCTTTTCAGAAATGTCAAAATTGGATTCATCATGTGCGACATTTTTTGAATAGCAAGGTGCTAGCCGAAGGATTACTTCGCCTACTTATGGTATTGTCTAATTAATGAAAAATTATTTCAGATGTGAATAATAAAGATATAAATAATCAAAAAAAAAATAGCATCTTTTATATACGTACGAGTCGTTTAGCTCAATTGAGAATCGATATTTATGTTTTATCGGTTAGAAATTCATGGCATTTGTTCATCATTCGCTTGTCCTTCACGCGATGCTTGATTACCGACAGTAAAACAAACTGGCACAAATATCGATCTAATTTAAAATTTTAAATTCTTTTTCCTTTTTTTTTTTTTTTTAAAAAAAAAAAAAAAGATAATTACCTCTTTACTGTCGCGTAATCTAAATGCTTGTTACTGTATCTTTATGTCTTAATAAAGAAAATAAAAAGCAAATATAAGCCATAAATAATTGCATTTATTACCTATCGCACCCGAATCATTAAATCTACATGATGTACATTAGACAAGTATCCATGCCTGTATAAATTACATATTATATAATGTAAATTAAGCATATTAATTTAAATAACTTACCGCTTCGGCACGATATAATTTGCTAGTAATGCTGTTGCTTTTGTAGATTTTCTTTTTCTGCTTTGCGTTGCAAGATAAAACGGAATCTTCAAGTCTTCAATTAATAAATGATATAAAATGGAATTTTTATTGTTACAAATAAATTAATAAATCATAACTCATTTTTCGACCGCAAGACCATCAGCTTTGTCGCTCCTGCCATTATCTATGAAAATTCAATCATATCATTTCTTGTTTGGAAATGAAAAAGACCGACCGATTTACATAATATTAATCGCCTAACCAAGCTTTGACAACTTTACTTGCCAAGGAAATTAATTTACTGTAGCTTTATTTTGGTAAATAATCGGCAAAAAGTAGTGTCTTTGGTTAGTAAAGGAATTCATATATAATGACAAAATAGTATTTAGTTATGTTTATTGATTAAGTCATCAATACTAATTTTATGTTGTTAATGCAAACATGAACTAGAAAAATTAACAAATCACTTAATTAATGTTCAAATTACTTTAAGTTAGTAGATTTATGTTTAAAGAACCTGTTCGACTAATATATCTAATTTTATTTTAATGAAATTAAATACAAAATTTTGTTTAAAATTTTCCCACACGAGAACTTGTTTTAACTATGTTTGACTAATGTTATAAAGTGGCAAATTTGATCTACTTGACAAATTCCATATATGGTACAAATTAACTAAAAGTTGATTTCAACTCAATTGCTTTTTTGTACTGAATGCTTGCAAAACTTCGCATCTAATAAAAACGCTCCTGGGATGTGGTAGTGACGGAATTTGTTCAGCGGAGTAATATCAGTTTTTATGATATATAATTCCCAAATGTATATCACTAGGAAATTTAAGTATTATCTTATTAAAAAAGGAAAATGAGCAAATAAGCTCGCACTGTCATGCTACAGTATATATGACGTGAATGCAATAATTATTAAAGTTTCATATTAATCAGGTAAATTTTTTTAAAAAATAATTATAATCTTCACTTTTATTCAAAATATTCATTTTAAAATTTTAAAGGACGACGTCCCTGTTGAATATCAATGGTCTTTATTACTCGAGAAAGCTTAAACCAATGAAGCAAGAAATCATATTCATGAAAATAAGGATGTTTTATTACATTTTTTATTATTTTAATTATTGTTATCCGCAAATATGTCCTATTACCAATATGTAACGCTCGCTTCAAATTTTATATTAAAACATATAAAGAATAGAAAATTTCAACTATAAACATATTATTACTTACTTTAATATGACTGTACTTGATGGACTTAAGCCTGAAAGAATTAATAAATTATTCTTAGATTTTAGTTTAATATTTCCCTTGAATTTATTGCTATAATAGCATTAAGAAATTCAATAAAGATATAATCCGTTTCTATTAAGAAATCGAATTCGTGCTATTTTTCGGAATGATTTAGTAGTTATTGCGATGTGACACATTATTTAATAAGTGGAGATCGTTCCTTTACTGAGCAATGCTTGAAAGTCAAATTAGCCAAATGAACCAGCCAGACAAATGGTCGGTCGGAACCGGTCAGTCGGCTGAAGCCTTTGACCGACCGATTTCGGTCACGGGCATACCCGGGACAGCCCCTGCCCAAAATTGATTTACAAGACTAACTGAATTCGTGAGCGGAATGATAAAGCAATGCTTCGGCAGAAGAGGTGGTGAATTACTCCCAATTTAATACCGGACTTACTGCGCCAATAAAATTCGATTTTCGATTAATTCGATTCCAATCTAGTACAGTACATTAAAAACCTATGTTTATCCGAAAAAATAGTAATAAAACTAATGCTTTTTTATTGAGTCATAAAAATATTTATCAATTACAAATAGTAATTTAATCCTAAAAATAATACGCAGATTATATAATAGCTTTAAATTGTTAATGTGTGGTTACCCAAGATTTAACATTTAGCATTTTCATGTTTAAAGATCATATACTACCACCTTTTCTAATAAATATTGACAAGCTATGTACACAATGTAACTACGCATTTGATATTTACAAATTGATTATTTGTAGCTAATGGGTAGATGGTATATCTTTGTAAGCATACGTTAATTTTACCAAGAGAAAGTTCTAGCTTTTTTTCAAATAAACATTATAATATTTTTGGGTGTAAGGATGTTGTCTTGTTATCATGATATCATGTGACCTTTACTTTGCCATGCAAATTATGTAGAACTTGCGTATGAGGCGACGTCCTGTTCAAAGGTCAAGCTGTATTTTATCTCGGATGATCCATCAAGATCCGGGGTAAAATTCATTTTTTTTTATATTTTCCCTCTGCAAAGTTTGTTTAATTGGCGCCCGAAATCCTAGCAATATAGGTAAAAAAATAAAAAAAAATTCTTGCAATGCAAAACGTTTGTTTTGTTTGTTTTTCGCCTTTAAGCTACTGCGCCACTTAGTCCTGTTTATTTTTAATGTGTTTAAAATTTGTTTATTTCTTGCTATTTATAAAAACTTGTAACGGTTATTCGTTTAATCTCTATAACTCGTGGTTATTAATGGAGACATATACCTGGTGAAATTTAATCAATCCGCTCGTGAAATGAATCCGCTTATACCAACAAGGTTAGCGTGCCACTCATGATTCAAGAAAGGAGTAATCATCGTGATCATTGATATCATTAAATTCATAACTATCACTGTTTTCTATCTTAAATATTTTTTTTATTAATATTATCTTTTATATAAAAATCTTGTATCGTCGCCTTAGTAAAAGGCAGGATCGTGAAATTTAATTTAATAAATAAAATATAATTATCAATAACTCTAAATCTTGTATTTTTTTACCCATATTTCTTAACAAATAAAGACGATCCAACCCTTCAATTTAACTAACTCGTGCATATTTCCTTCATAGTTTAATAAATTTAAACTCCCTCTTAGCAATTATAAACTGTTAACCTAATGACGTTGTTAGTGATAATCCGTTTGCGTCACTAGATGACTGCGCCAATTAATGTCACCAATGATCACTAAGAAAATCGTGATCATCATTTTCACTAATTTCATTGCTATCACGGTTATCGTTGTGATATTCATTTTCTTTATTTTAT
>CAJVPQ010002156.1:0-14868 GCA_910591825.1 Funneliformis caledonium
GTCACTTAAATTACAATGTCCATTTATTACTAAAATAAATTTTACATATTATGATTATTCACTTAATTTTAAAACAATTCAATTGCTAATGTTTATCGACAAATTTCTCAAATTGTGATGCATAAGATCAAATTTTATGTGAATATAATTCATGAAATTAATTAACATATATTAAGGTAATTTTTTAATGTAAAGATAAGGATCATCTTTTTTAGATAAAAGTTTTGCTAATGCTATTCAACAATTTCGCAAGGAAATACAGATTTTAACTAAGATTCTTATACAATGCATTTTTATGTAATAATAAAAATTATCAAAAAACAATTTTTTGTGAAATAGATATTATCAAAAAAAGAAATAATCTTTATAGCTGTGTATATATGTAATATAGATAGTGATAAATAAGAAGCTATAGTTTTTTGTAAGAGATGATTAAGTTTTTTTATATCTTGCTTTATCCATTAGAATCTATTAATACTGATAAAATATATTTATTTCACTTTTATTAATTCTAACAATTATTTGTTATTCTTAATTCTTGAAATTTAATTGTTTTGTCTCTATTATATTATTTTAACCTATAGTCAACCCTCTCTAAATGTACATACTATATATTTTCTCTCTAAATACACGCTTTTGTTCAGTTCTAAGCATATAGAATTTATATAAAAATTTTCTCTTTAAATGCACATCCTCTTTAAATGCATATTTTTTAAAATTTTCACTATGGTCCTGAGGGATGCATTTAGAGAGGGTTGACTGTATATTAAATTATCAATAATAAAATTTCCTTTTTAGAAATTTTATAACACTTCAGTGTAATACACGTATACATTTTTACAAAAATAAAATTTCCTTTTTAGAAATTTTATAACACTTCAGTGTAATACTCGTATACATTTTTACAAAAATAAAATTTTTTTTTTAGATTTGTGTAATATTAAGTGATTGTAATTCTGACTAATTTTATGTATTTCAACTCTCATTATCAATTTTGACCTTTATAATTAATTTTGACTTTTATAATTTTTTTTACAAATAGTCAAAATTAATTTTGACTATTTCAATCATTGTAATCATTTCAACTATTTTAATTTTAGTTTCATATATATTCTAATCATTGATAGATTATTTTTTTAAATAAATTTGAATTCCTTTTCTTTTAAAAATATAAATTTAGAATTTTTTATTTTTAAGACTATAGAATTTTAAAAAGAGTTAAAATTATATAATTGATAGTAATTTAATGGTGATTTATTCATTTATTAATTCTTTTTCTATATTGACTTGTATCAAAAATTAATTTTTCCTAAATTATCCTTTAAATTAGAGTCTAAAAAAAGAACAAGATCGATAATTGCATCTCAAAAATTTAATTATAGTTAACATTGGTAAAATCTTATGCAAAATGCGTAAAAAAAATATTGATAGAATATATAAATAAACTTATATAATTCACTTCTTTATAATATCATCTAAAAATATATCAGCTTTTGTTTTTATTATTCACCTTTAATTTGTAATACATGCTCACTTAATTTTTAAATTAAATTAAATAAAAAGTGTTTATTTAATATAAGCTGATTTATCTACCTCTTTATTTTTAATTTGATTTTTAAATTAAATATTTTTATAGCTACTTACAGCTAATTGCAAAATTGTATAACCACTTCATGATTTTTCAGTTTGAAATTTTGGATTTTTTGTTTAATACAAAATTACTACTTTTAGTAATAAAATCTGACTTCTTAAAAATTGATTATCATTAATGTTTAAATTGATAATATGTAATATATGCAGTATAATGAAAACTGATTATTTAATGTGTTTTTTGTATTTTTGTTATGAGTTTTCTTAAAAAATGTAATAATGGACTTACAAAGTATAATAGATGCTAACACTATACCTTTAAAATATAAATTCAGAAAATACATGTGTATTATTTGTAGTATTTGTGAAATTTAAGAAAGATATATAGTAAACAGTAATTATAAATACCTAAACTGAAGACCTAAAAAAGATTTTGTATATAGAAAATTTGAAGTAAAAAAAAAAGATAATTTTACTAAATTTGTAAAATTAAATAGTTTTGAAATGTTAAAGCAGATTTTGATAAAGATTTTTATTATTATTTATGTATACATTATCATGCTTAGTTTATTTGCTTAGTTTAATTACTCATAATACTTAACAATTCTCAAGAATATCAAATAGTAAGATACAAGTTAATAAGCTTACTTGAAATTAGGGTGAACTATATTATTTCTTTCAGTTTATTAAATCTATCCTCAACTGTTGATTTCTTAAGAAATTCAAGTAAAAATAATTATAAATAAATGTTATTTTATTAAAGATAATAATTTTCTAATTCCCTTCAAATTTTCTAAAAGACCATTAACTGAATCCTTCAGATCTTTTTAGATTTGGTTGAAAATAAGCCATTTTTATAAAGGTTGTTATAGCTATGATATAGCTGGCTAATCCTAAACTATTCACTATCTATAGTCATCCATATATATTCGTCATCTGTATTTCTATTATTCCTATCAGTATTTTTATTCTCTATTCTTGTTTTTCAGTACTCTATCTTTCATCTTCTGTATTCTAAATACAGTTAATTATAAGTATTTAGTTAATTACATCATTAAACTAATTATATAATTTGCCTATTCTAACTATATTTATTTAACAAATATTTATTGTGCCTAATCACATGATTTATTATGCTTTAATCAATATATTATCTTATGTAATTATTATCTTGCTATCTAATAAATTACTTTCTTGACAATTTTAATCTATTATTCAATTAATTGATCCTGTAATAACATTATTATCAGAATACAATTAGTAAAAAATAAAAATAAACTAAAAGATTTAGTTATTAAATTATTATATATAATAGATTTTGATAAAGAAGCTTTTAAAGAAATATTAATTGAAGAAATTAGCAGTAACGAATCAGAAAAATTAGATAATTAATTTATTAGCATTATAATAGAATTTTAATATAATGATCATTATATTTATTTTTAGTCTGAAGCATAAACGAAGGACTATATATGTTTATAACCAGTATCTATTTATCTACTCACTTGTCAGTCGAGTCAATGTCTTTTTTTATTTGTTTATTTATTTGTGATTTGTTATATTACCTTTTTAAATAAGTAATCGAATATGTTCAAATTAAACAGAAATATTAAAGCGCCTTTTTTATTTTAATTTATTTTTTTGTTTATTTTTTTTTGTTTTATTTTTATGTATTTGAACTTCATAATGTAAAACAAATTATGTATAGTTCTCAAAAAAAATAATGAAAATTATATTTTTATTTATTGCATAACAAATAAAGATCAAAAATACATTAAAAATTTATAAAAAGTTATTTATTATATTATGATTATATCTTTAAAAATTATTTAGTAATCTGCCTTATCACCATTTTATTCGATTACCTATTCTAATCTCAATGACATACTACAGATTAAATTAACAAAAATTTTAGGCTTAACTTTCTCCTATTTTTTTTGAATTATTTTGCAAAAATATCTACATTAATTGGACTTTTTTTAGCCACCAGTTTGTTAACCTCTTTCTCTACATAGCTCTTTATCATTTCCCATAAATTTTCTATAGGATTGAGATCAGGGCTATTTGATAGCCAATCTATCAACCTCAGATAATAATCTGTAAGCAATTTCTTGATTTTCTTAGCCATATGCTTGAGATCATTATCTTGTTGAAATACCCAAGACCTTTCCATGATAGAATTAGTATTGTCAAAGAGATTTTTCTTTAAATTTCATGATAAAAGACACCATCTATATTTTCAGTAAAAAGAAGGATGCCAATTTGACCTTTGATTGAAAATGCATCTCACACATAAACTTTTTATAGATGTTTTATCATAGACTTTTGTAAAGGTTTTGTACCAGCTTTGTAGAATACTTTTTGGGTATTCTTAAACATCTGAAATGTAGCTTCGTCAGAAAAAATGACTTTATTCCAATTTTGATTTTTATATTTTATAGCAAATTCAATATATTTCTGTTTGTATTTTTATGTAAGAAGAGGTATAGATTTTGGAACTTTATAAATATAATTGAGATTATGAAGCTTATTAAGCATTGTGCGGTCAGTTATATCAAGATTAGTATACTTAACATTTAGCTTAATGCATGTTAAGAAATTGTTTATTGAGATAAGCTGACCAAGATAATGATGTTTTTTAGAAGAAAGTTTCTTTGGTCTTTCAGGTTGAGGTAAAGGGTCTAAAGTGATATTTCTTTTGAGTTTTTTGATATATTTATAAACAGTAGATAGAGAAATAAAAGTTAGTTCATGTAAAATATAGGTGTTGTAGGTATCATTTTCCCACAAAAAGGTTATTATAGTATAGTGTTATTTTAATTTAATTTGAATTATTATGTATCTAATGTAACCTTAGTAAAATGTAAATAAAACAAAAAAAATGATGATCATCATAAAAAAAAATGATTGTTATATTATCACATGATAGAATTTTTTGTAAGTTATATATTGCAAAAAATATTTAAGTTTTTTTCTGTTACATTTTATTTTCATTACTTTTTTTGAGAACTGTAAAAAAAAGTCATTTCTTAGTTGTAATAATTATCCTTATACCTTAAACTAATTATGAAATGATTTTTCTTTGGTATTAATTTTTTACTATTTGTTCTTATATATCAATTTATACAAGCGCTTTTTTCATCCTTTTTTTCTTATAACTGTTTATTGTTCTTGATATGTTAAAGCCTATCTAAGATAAATGTCTAAAGTAAAGATTACTAAGCTAGCGAACTTATGTCAGAGCTATAAACAAAAAACCTGTAGCAAATTCTGTATTTCCTATATCTATTTTTGCCTTTGGTAGTGTAAGCCCTTGGCTTTTATGTATTGTGATAACCCAAACAAGACATAAAGGAAGTTGTATTCTTAAACAGGTTATTCCATTATTGCTTTCCTAAGAGCATTTTATAGGTATGATCAGAATCACTTTAACATCCTTTGAATTTATTATAGTGTCTCTTTCATATGTGTTAAAATTTATGAAAACTGCTACAGAAAGTGAAGATGATGCCTTTTCCTCATATAGAATGTCCTGTATTGTTCCCAGTGCTCCATTTACTAATCCTACTTTTATTCATAAATTTGATGTTAATATCACTCAAGATCTTTTTGCCAATAGTAGTTCAGCTTTAAGTTCTTTTGCTAAGTCTGATTTGGCTTTTTTTATTTCGCATTCACCTGTGTATTTTGCAATTATCTTAGCTACTAGACAATTCAAAGATCAGAATATTTCTGTGTTGATTCTATCTATATTATTTCATTTTATAAATATTAAAATAGTGTCTAAAAATTGATCACATTCTGCTTGATTTAAATTTATGTCAAATATACAGTTTTTGCTAATCTTTTAGACTACTGTCTCCTTCGCATAATCTTAAGAGTATATTTTAAAATGCCTGTTATTCTTTGCTTTCTTCTAATTGTCTTTACACTATCTCAAGTTTGTACATTTCTTTGAATTCTTTATATGATACTATGCTATTATTGATCTTATATCTTTTGATGAATTCTACACATACATAGGAAAATCAAGGACTAGTGGGAGTTAGACCAAAATTACTAAATAGTAATATTGATTGTCTTCTAAACACTTATTTTTTATTTTTGAGAAAAGCTTGTCTTAACCTCAAGTTAATTATTACAAGCATTTTATATCCTACTATGCTTTTCTTGTCAATAATAAGATAAAGTATATTCTGTAGTCGTTCTTGTAATTTATTCAATTTAATGCCTTTATTTAACTCAATTCTGGATTTATTATTAATGGGTATAGATAATGTTAAATAGAACATTGATCTATTTATGTTAAATGCACGACACCTGTGAATGCAATTACCTATACTAGCATGTTTGATTTGTTTCCTGTCATTGTGTTAAGTTACTTTTATATTGACTTGATTAGATAAGATTTACCTGTATTTGCAGTGCTCATAATTATTATTCTTAAGGATTCAACCTAATTCTCTAAAAGCATATTTTGATAATATGCTTCTATTCAGTTGAAAACTCTTTTCTGGTTTTCATTAAGCTTTTATAGATCAACATTAATATCATCTTTTCCTTTTTCTTCTTATCAGTTATTGAAACTTGACGTAAAAATTTATATATGTTTGCTATGTCATTGGAAAAATAGTTTTATTATATGTCATTCATCCAGTCATGATTTTGATCCATATCTCTAATTCTTAATTCAGTTGTATTAGTAATTCTTGTATTAGATCTTATTTTTGCAAGAAACATTTAGTCAAATTGAAATTTCTCAAGCTCCTCTTCATCTATCATTTTGTCTAGGCTTTCTTTATTACTAATAATATTTTCATTATTTATTAGTTGCTCAAGTAAATCCATTACGTCACTGTTTATCATATTAATATATTGACTATAAACTGTTGATCATGATATATTGCTATTATTTTTAATTAATTGATACTTTGATATAGAACGTGAAGTAAAACTTTTATACCACAGAATTTCTCTTACTGTTCTCTATTCCATAAGAAAGATGGTCTTGGTCATATACATATGATATTCTCTTTCTTACATTTTTTCCATATGCTTTTGATTTTTTTGTATCCTATTATATCATTCAAGTTGAACATTTGTTACTTTAAATCTTAGTGAAGAGAATTGGAGGTGGATTTGCAAAACTGATACTAATAAAGATAGTAATAATTTGAGTCATATTAAAGATGCTAGATGTATAACATAATCACATCTAAAAGAATACTAAAATCGACCTGCCAAATTAGAAAATTTTTCACTTTTTAAGCTTTACTTAACATACTAAGGATAAGGTAGCAAGTTTCTTGTGCTGAAATATCTCTTTCTACAACACTGTTAAGTAAAAATTTTCTGTATTATTGTGAGTGAAGAATCATTAGGATCACTATTACTGAGTATTTGATTGAATATTTCAGTAAATGCAGCAGATCTTGATTCAACTTTACTAGTGTATTTTGCTATGTATTGTAAAGCTGCGTGAATGCTAAGTACTAACTTTAGGTCAACATTAGCTCTCCATCTCTGCAACTGGAGTCTGTTATACAAATTAATATATAGGTCATTTCATTTTGAGATTAACTCTAACTAATCATGCTTGTCATCATATATAACTGAGAGATTGATACATTTCATGGAAAATCTGAATCTATATATCTCCTGCCCTTTGCTGAGACTAATATAATATAAAGAACTGCATCTTGTATGTCGCTATAATTTGTTGATTAATTCTATGTAATCTTAGAAACCATCATCTAATTCTTTAGGCTTTTTCTAACATAGGTAATTAGATCTTGCTGCGTTTATTCTTAGATTTATTGTAGTGACTATTGAGTCTATGTATCTTATTTTATTATTTATGGCATTTTCATCTTATTTTAATGTTATCCAGTCAATATTAGATGCATTTTATTTTTTTACTATTCTGTGTATGTATATACTTCTTCAGTACTGCCATTCATATCAATACCAGTAATCTTCTATGTTCCATATTAGTATCAACACATCTTTTAAAAACCTTTCAAATTTTTGTCAAAGAACCAAACTGCTATGTAAAGATTGTCAATAATATTCTGCTATCTCTTTTTTCTTATTTTGGCTTTGTCTCTTTCATTTCTACAATCTAGCATTAGTTTATATAACTCTGATCAATGAAAATCAGTTGCACTAAAGGTAAAAAATATCAATCCTTTATGTTCTATTTGTTTTATTAGGTCTAATAACTCATTTCTTCAAGCCATTCAGAATTGACGGGATCTCATATCCCTTCTCCATATCACATTATTCTATTTGCAAGGTATTTGTCACCATTTTCTATTATATCTTGTATATCTTTGACTTTCAGTTGAGTATCTCTTAAATTCTGTCAAACATATACTTTTTATTCCTGTAATGCTCTTCATCTCATTATTGAATTTAAAGTAAAATACCTCCATCTTGTTGATGTGTAAATTTACTATCTTTATATCAAAGTATATATTTAAAATATTTGGCTGGTTTGATATCTCTAACTCTTTCAGATC
Source organism: Funneliformis caledonium (assembly GCA_910591825.1). NCBI lineage: Eukaryota > Fungi > Glomeromycota > Glomeromycetes > Glomerales > Glomeraceae > Funneliformis > Funneliformis caledonium. The sequence goes on from CAJVPQ010002156.1 coordinate 8,112, forward strand.
ATAAATCACCCTGACCATATAGATAGAATGTTGAAAATGCTCTAGCTATGTAACCATCTATTTGGAATTTGTTGATGAGAAAGCTATCAATTTCTGGTCATAATATTTATGTATTATTACTTTGTACGCGTTGTATAGTATCATTAATTGCTACAGTTTTTCAAAGAGTTAGAGTGATTGAAGATACAAATGTACATAATATTACATCATCTCTACTTTTATCATTAAACAGATTTTCATCAACTATTGGATTTTCTTCAGCGCTTTACTTTTGAGAAAGCAGATTGATTATGAATCCATTTTCAGGTAAGGTTCAAATAATTGTGTTATCAATAGTTATTTCTTTGTAATACTTATTATTTATTTTAACTATACTAATGCATTATAAATCTTATCTCTTCTTACAGTAAAATCGTAGAATTCTATTAGGCTAGTTGATAATGAGTATCTTAAAAGTTGTATTATAAATTCTCTAATATCTTAGAAAAAGTTAATGACATTTCCTTTATACCTATTTTGCTTTTCTCTGAGCTAATAAATGGTTATTACATAGAAGACTTATGCTATAAACATCTCTTCAATTTCCATTAGTCCCTTGAGTTATTCGAGTAATTTTCTTAGATCTATATAGTTTTCTTTTGAAAACTTCTTTGGCATTGATTTTTATTGTGATATCAACAGCATATTATTCCTTCAATAATCATCATTTCTGAAATTCACTCGTTGTATATAGAATAAATATCATACTGTATATCATTTATTTTGTATCAAAAATTTTACAACATGTGGCATTCATCTTCACTAATAATAGTGGTTGATACCAGTTAGTCATTTATATTCTCATTTTTTCTTTAGTTTTCTCTTTGATTTATTAAATCTAACTCTATTAGTTTATCATTATTTATTTGATTTATTTGATTTTGTTCTATCGCTTTATTTATATTTTTGTCTCACCTTCAAATTTTGCATTTTTGTTCATTCTTGTGATTATTGCATTCCTTATATTCCTCACTGGTCTCATTTAATCTTTCTGTCTTTGTCATTCAGATTCATCTATAAGTCACTTTTTACATTGATTTTCTGTTTCTTCTGCTCTTTTTTGCTATTTCTCTTATGGATTGTTTCAGAATTAGTACTCATTTTACTTTTACTTTATATTATATAGGTTGAATGTTCAAAAATTTTATGGTCTTAATCTTTGATAACTAAAAGTTTAAACTGATTTTATTATATTTAATTTTTTATATTACGTTATATAATCGAATATAGTACAAATAGTCAATTTTATTTTTTTTATTAATTATCAATCAAGATCAGTCTATTTATTCAACAAAACAACATTAGTAATCTATCAATTCAATAATTAGAATTTTTTTCTTTTTTTATCACATGCCAATAGTTTTATTTTTTTTTTGATCTGAATAAAAAAAAAGATTCTTATATAATATATTGTAAAGTTAATACAATCAGTTATAATTATTATCGAGATGCATTTACTGAATTACATTTATTAAATTTAATTGACTTTTTATATATGTATTCTAGGTTAGGTAGTGATTAATATCATAATATTATAGTCCAGTTATTATTCTAGTAACAAACTACGCTTCAGACTTTACAACAGTGGTACTGTTTCCTAGTAATTAATATAGATCTTATTGAAATTCTTTTACTTAAACTTAATGAAGAAAGATATTGTAAATTATTAGAGTCTTTATTAAATTACATCCTGAATATAAAATCTTATCTAATATATTAAATGTTATTAGAAATAAATTATATGGAATATGAAAGGATATTAATTTTAATTCTTTTTTCTATTTGAAAAAATAAGCTAAAAAGGTTTCACATTATGTTTTTCTTGATGACTAAGGAATTTGATAATTTATTTTAAATTTTCTTAGAAATAAGAAAGTACAATTATATATTAAGCTAGAAAATTTTAAAGATAACTATTTAAACTAATTCTGTTAAAAATTTATTTTATTAATAATTACATATTTAATTAATATTATATATTTATTTATAAAATCTACAACTAAAATAAATACATTAAAGAGATCTTTAATGCAAGATACAAATGTAAAAGCTGTAACTAAAGATATTAGTAAATTAAGTATCTTATTAGCATTGATTTTTAAATGATTTCAAATAATACAATAATGCAAATTTATATTTATTTTTTTAGCAATTAAAAAAGCTAAATAGATAAGCGAAATATTTGACAATAAAAAAAGATCTGAAATATTAAGTCATTTGCATAATACATATTATATAGGATCTTTTGGTCAGTTTTATGAAGATGAATACTATTTAACTTATTACAGAGAGAATCCTAAATAATATATTCAACTAAATAATTCTATGTTATTAATATAGCTAGTTATATAGTAAGTTATTATTTATTATTATCTAATATATTAATAATTATAACTAATAATATTTAAATTTATTATAGTAGATGATTCTAAATCAGAAAAATATATATCAGAGTCTAAAAAAACTTCTTTATCAAAATCACTACCTTTAACATCATTTTATCACTAGCAATTCAATCAAAAAAATAAAAAATTAGTATTCTATTAAAAATACTAATTGAAAATAATTCTGAATTACAATCTATGATCATTTATCAAATATCACAGCCAATTCTATTATTAATATATAATTCATATCAATATGATTATTATAATTCTTGTAGACAAATATCATTATAATTTAATCATCAAAATACGTTAAAAAATTTACAATTTAATAATATTAAAGATTTCTTACATAACTTAGTAAATCTTTTTTGGTATATAAAAATAATTTTATTGATAATGGATATACTATTGATTTGTTACCTTATTTAATATTAAGTTAATTAAAAGATATTAAAATAACTTGGCTGAATATTATATTAAAATTTTAATAGAATTAGGAATTAAAATTTTAAATTAATTTTTTTTACTATAATTACTTATAATCATCTTTTAATATAGTAAACTCTTGATATAATGAATTTTTTGAATAAATATAATAAAAATACCTTTGTTATAGTAAATTGGCCAATAAAATCATTTAAAATCTTTACTATAGCCTTATAACAAAGTTGAAGTTCAGAATATAGAATTTATTATAATAAGAATTGATTGTATAATAAATAACATAACTAGCATGAGTAAAATATGCTTTAGCTTTATTTGATTCTATTAAACCAAATGCTATATTTAATATATAATAAGCATCATTTTCTCTTTCTACCCATTTATGATGTTTACAAAGAAAATCCTTTATATATAAAAAGCATTGTTCAATCTATAAATAAATAATGATTTAATTAATTAAGTAAATAAAATTAAACTAGTACATATAAAATATTGTATAAAAAATATTATTAGATTAAAATCAAAAGAATAAGTAAATAAAAATATTAATTTTACTTCATATGCTGCAATAATTTTATAAACATGAAAAGATTTATGTATTGAATAATTATCTATTATTAAAATACTTTTTGGATCTGAAAATGGGTTAATAATAGATAGTTGTATAATATTTAAATTATTCAAAATAATAATTAAATAAAAAAATATACTTACTAAATTATATAATAAAAAATTATAAAAATCATCTCTATTTATAGATTTTTTTTGTATATGTGAGCAATAATATCACTTATTTCTAAAGCTCCTTTAATTAGTGTTCTGCATAGATTTGAATTGATCTGAATCCAATTTGAATCTGACAGATCAGATTCAGATCAGATGTGTCAGATTCAGATCTAATTTAGATTTAGATTTAGATCAGATCTAAACCATCAGATTCAGATTTAGATTTAGATCTGATCTGTCAGATTCAGATTGAATTCAGATCTGATCTGTCAGATTAGAATTTAACTTTTTAAAACTAAAAATGAATTTTCAGACTTCTTTAGAGCTGAAAATTTGTTTTTTTTCATGAAAAGAAACGAATTTTTAGATCTCTTTTAAAACTAAAAAGTTCTTTTTATTAAAAAGAAATAACTTTTTGGATCTCTTATAGAACTGAAAAGTTTCTTTCATTGAAAAAGAATGAATTTTCAGATTTCTTTTAGAACTAAACAGTTTCTTATGAATTTTCAAACCTTTTTTAGAGCTGAAAATTTCTTTTTATTGAAAAAAACATTTTTTGAATCTTTTTTAGAGCTGAAAATTTTTTTCATTAAAAAGAAATGAATTTTCAGATCTCTTTTAGAGCTAAAAAGTTCTTTTATTAAAAAGAAACAAATTTTCAAACTCTTTTAAAGTTGAAAAATTCTTTTTATTGAAAGGAAACAAATTTTCAGACATTTTTAGATCTGAAAATTTATTCTTTTCATTAAAAGAAATGAATTTTTGAACTCTTTTAGATCTGAAAATTTGTTTTTTTCATTAAAAAAAATAACTTTTAAAACTCTTTTAGAGCTAAAAAGGTTTCTTTTAATGAAAAGAAACGATTTTTCAGAACTCTTTTAAGGCTAAAAAGGTTTCTTTTATTGAAAAGAAACATTTTCAAATTTCTTTTAAAATTGAAAATTTGTTCTTTCAATAAAACTTTCAGATTTAGATCAGATCAGATTTGGATTTAAACTGATCCATTAGATTTAGATTTGAGATTTGATCTGTTAGATTTAGATCAGATCTGAATTTAACAGATCTATTAGATTCAGATCAGATTTATATCTAGAAAAATGAAAATCAGATCTGATCAGATTTGAATAAAATCTAATCTGATCTGATTTTTCAGAACACTACCTTAAATTGTATATTTTTTATCTCTTATAAATGTGTATTTAAGTTTTGTATATTTGTTTAAAAGAAAATATCTGTAAAATCTAAAAGCTGTTCTTTTATCTTTTAGTAGTTTTATCTACAAAAACTAGCTGCTCAAATGAAAATTTTTTCATTTTTATAATAAAAAAAGCTCTATTTCATTTCTTTTTTTTGCCTTTTGAGAAAGTTATAAATGTAAAGATATAAATAAATTACTTTAAAAGTTCTTTTTAATATTAGTATAATACTCAATCTTTTTTCTAAAATATTCAAAAGATATTAAAATAAAACAAATATTTGAAATATTAACTAAAAGATTAAAGGGTTTACTATATAAATACTTTTACTGATATTTAGTTATTTTGGCTACTAATTCATTTAAATACCAATTGGATCTTTTGAGCAAAAGTCTATATAACTTCTATATTAAGAAAAGTTTTAATGCTTAATATTATTATTTAATATAATAATAATATAATAAACATTTATCATAATTCTTTTATTTCGCAATTTTGATTTTCTTCCTACTTTCTTTTTGTTAGAATTTTACAATATACCATATTTTTTATAATATCATTTTACAGCTTTATCAGAAGTTTTTGATATATGAAATTCTTTAGAAATTTGTGAAATGTTTAATCTATCTAGCAAAGACTTTTGAATTATTAATTTTTTTATGTCTTTACTTAAATAATATCCTATTTTATTAAAATATTATGAAAAAGTAACATAAAAAGTAACATAAAAATTTGTTTATATGATTTATTTATAATTAAGATATTGACTTAAAATTAAAATTTATTATTTATGATATAATTATCAGAATACAAAAAATCAAAATTTTAAATTAAAAAATCATGAAGTAATCATACAATTTTGCAATTAGCTGTAACCTATCTATTAATACTCAATTTCACTTTTTGTTTTTTTGTTTGCATTATTAGTATTTCTTTATAATTTCCAATTCAATTTCCTTGATTGCTAATATAACTTTTATTTCTTCAATTTAATAACCTTTTTTTTAGACATTATTATTGTGATTGAATTTTCAGTAAATTAGCAGATAATTGAGCTAATTGATACTGTAACAATTTTACTGTATTGGCAATAATATATTATTATATAGGTTTAGCTTTAACAAATCTCTTTAGCCTTTTTGAATGGTACCATTCAAAGTAATAAGAAAGATAATCATGAATTTTTTTACTCAGTAATCTTATCTAAAAGTTTCTTTAATTAACTATTTTAACAGTTCAAGTTTAGATCAAAATAATGCAACTACTTGAAATTAATAAATAATCAAAATCTAAAAATAATTGAAGTCTAAAATCTGATTATTTGATTTTTTTGATTTTTTTGATTTTTTTTCATTCAAGCTATATTTAGCTATTAAATAATATAAGTTCTTTAAATTTCTGATCCTTTAGAGAAGCAAAGAAGTTAAAAAGTGATATTATTTCATATATATTTTATTTAACAAAAAGACCTTCAATCTTTGCAATCTTTTACTATTTTATTTGATATTGTCAGAATAGTTGAGATATATTAATATCTCCTATCTTAGATTATTTACTAGATTCCTATTCTTAAAGTAAAACTTACTTACATTGATTACATTATTTTTCTCTTATAATTCATTGGCAATTAATACAATTTTAAATTGTATTTTTGATTATTTATATATGTTTCATTAAATTGATATTTTATCTTTTTCTTTATAAATAGTTACTTTTTGTTCATATTGAGTCATCTTAGCAAAGGATTTTATAAATATTAATAAGCTCATATAGATATGATATAAGCTCAAAAAATACAAACAAAAAAATAAATAATCTTACATTTTCAAAAAATTCTAATAACTTTTTAATAATGAGCTTAAAAGTATCATTTGATTCTACTCTTTTGATTTTTTTTATCAGTTTGTTATGTTTCAATAAATATATTTTAAATTATATTTATCTAATAAGCATTTTTAGTTATCT